>JBCNYG010000008.1:21811502-21822247 GCA_039654305.1 Porochilus rendahli | reverse complement strand
CACACACACACACACACACACACACACACACACACACACATATATATCCATTCTGGCTGTATACAGTTATTTTGTTTAATTTATGTAGTAATGTAGTCTATAAATTACAAAACTGTAATCAGCAACCAAGTACGAGACATGGTTAAGGAGCACAGAGACACACACACACACACACACACACACACACACACACACACACACACACACACACACAAAGTACCAAGTGTGGAAAAGAAGGCTGTCCTATCCCTAGCATGTCTGTATCTGAAGGTTCCATCAGCATCGGAGCGTGGCACCTCTCTGTACCTCCTCATGACCTCTGACCTCTCCCGCAGAAGACAGCAGCCTTGAATTCTTTAAAAACACTTTCCCTACAAGCATAAACTCTGAGCTGACTAACACACCTGTGTACCTGTGAACCAGATTCACATTCATGCATGCCACACCTCCTTATTCCCACCTTCCTCTGTGATCGACAGTTCCACTGGCCAATCACACCTCATCATCATCTGTTAAGCTTTTCAGGTTCAAACCAGTCAGACAGAAAGGGTTTTCCTGATCTTGGTGTGTGTGTCTTGTACATGTATAGGCATACGCCGATCAGCCATAACATTAACACCATGTGTCTGGCTTGCGGCTAGGCAGCCCAACACAGAGCATGCTGTAATGCAGTGCGTTCGGACTCCTTTTTATCATCTCCAGCATTAACAGCTTCAGCAGCTCTTCTGTGGGATCAGACCAAACGTGCTAGCCCTCACTTCCCATACGCAACAGTGAGATTTGGGCTCTTGTCCTTCATTGGATCACATTTTGTAGGTATTTACCACTGCATACAGGAACTTCCAACAAGACCAGCCATTCATAAGCAGCAGGCATTTAAATCAATTATACAAATAATGGAACTGTGCTGGAGATCTAATTAGCACATCCATCTGTACTGTGCACAACAGTGTGTGTCTTAAATACCTTAAATCCTGGTAATATTTTATTTAAGACCAGAAATTACCTTTTCTTATTACTATACACACCAGTACATTCATTTTCTCATTGTAAACATTAAAATTATTATTATTGAACCAATGAAGATTGTTTTAAATTGTTGTTTATTTATTATTTTAAGAGCATTTCCAGATCCAGGTGTTTTTGGCATTTTCCTTGTATCTTGTAACAAGTGCCCCAGTCCCTGCTGCACAGAAACCCCCCACGACATGGTGCTACCATCCCCGTGCTTTACTGTAGGTATGGTATTCCTTGGATGGTAAGCTATGTTGTCTGCACACCATTTGGCATTGAGGCCAAATACTTTGATTTTGGTCACATCTGATTAAAATCTTTATCCATTTGGTCTTCTTTAACCCTTAAGGGTCCGGGGTATAATTGACCATAATCTGACGTATGATTTTACCTTTACATTTTACTTTAAACACTGTCTTATTTTGTGTAATTTTTTTTTCAGCACAACCTCTCCTGTGTGACCTCATTTTTACTTTTTTATTTTGACATACTGTAACACATTGTCCGTAAAATAACACAAAAAAACACAAATTCCATGTAGGAAAAACAACACAAACATGTTTAACTTACTATTTTTAGAATTTTAGAAAAAACTTAAAATGCAAATATAAATTATAAATTTGAAAATAAATTTAGCACTGACATTTCCAGTGATTTACTCCTCCTGTTGTCCACTTGATGGCAGTGTTAACCTGCAAACTGCCTTGTTTTTTTTTTTTTTTTTTTCTTTTTGCTAACCTGTCAATAGACACAGGAAGTTAAATTAAAATTATTAATTTATTAATCATCTCATTTTTAATTATTAATTATCTCATTTTACTTGGCCTATCAACACTATTTAAAAAGTGGTATACAGTTTAAAGTCTACACTTCTAAAACTAGTTGAAACTGAGACTCAGCAAGACCGCATTTTCCTGTTATGTCATCTTAAATAGGCCACTTGATTTGGACGCGCCGGCGCGTCTTCAGTGTTAAGGTGTGTTTTGGCAAAGTTTAACTGAGATTTGAGTTGCTTCCAACAACCCTCCTATACAAGTAACATTTGTGGAGCTTTCGTGGTAATGTCACACACAAACTTTCTGTAACTGCTTTAACATTACCATAGGCCCCTTGGCAGCCTACACCAGTTTCCACCTGGCTCTTTCATCCAGCTTCGAGAAACGACCTGACCCAGTAAGGCTCCTAGTAGTACCAAACACTTTCTGATTGTAAATTTACTGTGCTCCTAGGGATGTAAAAAGCCTAATCCTAACTTGTCCCGTTTTATCCACCTGTCCATAACTTTATCCCTTTCAGTTTTTCTTTTGACAGTTCCTTGTCACCCATAGTTGATTAAATGTTTGCTTTCAATTACACTTTTAAAGAACTACATACTTTAGGAATAGGCGTTTTTATAGTGAACTAATCAGAATGCTAATAGAAGCTAATTACCTTGGAGAGCAAAGAAGAAGGTGAAACGATTCGCCTGTTTGAATAAACACATTTTTTTATTACATGAGAGCCCCCCTGTAAAACCTATTCTCGTGGACAAACAACCCTTCACACACATCCGCATGTAGTCGCACTTCAGAATAAACAATCAGACAAATGTGCAAATCTTTGGACTTTGGGAGTAAGCTGGTAAAACCATTTAACCACGGGGAGAACATAATAGCAATAACATTAATTATTACTTTTGCAGATTTATTTTATTTATTTATTACATTGCCAAACAATTATAAATATGCATCTGTTTATTATTATTTCACTAATATCGATTAATCATCATTTTTAAAGGGCTGCAAAACTTTACAGGAAGATATTACTTTAATAACAATAGAAGACACGTGTTCATGCTTAGAGATGATGGCCAATCACACACAGTCATGGAATGATGGCGCTTTTGGCACAGTGACTCAGAAATAATCCGCTTAGAAGGAATCAACACTATGGAGTTCAGTGTAGTCTACCTTTTATACCACTGACAAAAACAAACAGAACTTTTTGTCTTGCCATCTTTCCTTGTTGGTCGTCTGGTAGGAGAGAGATTTTTTCCATTTACTTTTTGTCATGTGCCAGTTTCTCTTGTCAAGAATTTTGCTGGCACTCCAATAACTACTATTAATTAAAAAAAATTTTTAATTAATAACTATAATAAAACTATGTTGCTCTCTTACAAACTTACACACTCACACACACACACACACACACACACACACACACCTCTTATCAGGATAATGATGTTTGGCGTCTCTAGGTGTTCATCGGTCACTTCACCCAGAACTCTAAGCGCTCTACCCTGCTGTCTCTCTGACTTTGCAGGTTTTCTGTACCTTGCTGCCCCTCCCTCCCTCCCTCCGTTTGTACACTTCTTTTCCCATCTCCTTCTCTAAACAGAGGTTACACGTTGGAGACCTTACACACACAGACAGACAATCTGGCATGCAGTAGTACCGCTAATGTTATTACGAACTTCACTACTTCTTTCCAGCGTAGGTCTCTTGTCTCAAAGCTAATAATAACCCCATAACTCCGAACCCTGCGTGTGTATGTGCGTGGGTGTGCGTACAAGCGACTGTGCGCTTTTCTCTCTTGATCTGGGCCGCACAGTCCCCTCTGAAACTTCTGGTAAAACAACACCAATACTTTTGGGGTTTTTTTCTGTGCAGTGACGCCATTTTTACGGAGAGCAAAAGATAAACAGGAGACAATAGATGAGAATTTCTGAATAATTTACAACATGGTAAGTTTAGTGGCAGACCAATCAATTTTATAGTGAAATGAATGGAACAGCTGGTCCTCTAATAGCAAACCCTCAATATTTGGTGGTGTATTCTTGGCTTGTAATAACTGCACCCATTCGTTGATCCACTGACATTAGCAAACTGTTCCATTCTTCTCCTGTAATGCCTTTCCAGGCTTGAAGCACAGCTTCTTTCAGCTGTTTGCTCTGGGGTGGGGTTGGTCTATTACTTCAGGCTCTTCTTTAGGAGGTGAAATGCATGCTCAGGTCGGGTCCATTATATCTGATCAAGTCCTTTGTAGTGTTGGCAGTGTGTTTGGGTTCATTGTTTTGCTACACAATGAAGTTGCTTCCAATCAGACTGGTTGCATTTTCTCTGTAATGAATTTTTCATTCCGCTTTGCAATCATGAGTTAAATCATCTAGAAGCAGCCATGCACGCCCAAGCCATGAGCCCACCTCCACCATGCAAGGCTGATGAGCCTGAATGCTTTGGATTCAAGCAGATTCTTTCTTTCTTTCTTTCTTTCTTCGAGCTTCAGCTTCAGCTATTCTTAGCTCCAGAATGTCAGAGGCTCATTCCTGTATTTCAGAACAAATTCCACTCTGGCCTTCAGCTTGTTACTGTTCGGCGGTCGCATTTTGAGGTGTAGTCATGATCCTTTGAATCTCAAAGTCTTTTTTTTTTTTTTTTTAAACAGTGCAGTAGGAGATCTTTAGCCCTGCCCTGTGGAGGAGGCTGTTGATGTCATAGACGGTACGGAAGGTGGGAGACGAGGGACTTTTTTACATTACGTAGATCTTTTACGTGTGCGCACGCACAGTCGCAGACAGTCTTATGAAACCATACACATGTGTACTGCAGACCTGTATAACCATAGCAGCAGAATTTTAATATGAAAGAAAAATAAACAGCTCATGATATATTTAGTGGAGCCAACCATGTCACGGGGGGGCATGTGCCTGCTTATGTCCTTCGCTGGTTGGTTGGTGGTGGTGTATGCGATAGGGAGGCAACACTTCACACATGGAATTGGATACGACTAAAATAAGGGGAGGAAAATAAAATAAAATAAATAATAATATTAGATTATTTCTCATTAAAAGCCTGCGGAAAGGAAGAGGATATTTTCCACTCGGGGATGAGTGGCACTTAAACGGCTCGGATTCGATTGTACTGACACAGGTTCCATCGATTGTGCAAAGCGGTACTTGATATTCTGACACAGTCCAGGTGACCTCATTAATTCGTCTGACTGCTCAAGCAAGCAACAATCATCCGTCACACCACTGTTCTTCACTGTTCTACCCCCACTTGAAGCCCAAGCAGTTTCCACTCCTCCTTCCTGAGCGATAGTGTGCTGGAATCCACCTTTTTAAAGGACATATTCGTTCTCATTTTCCTGCCCAGTGGAATGAACCATCATTATTCGGCCCATGACAATACATAAGGTCATCCTGAACAACTCCTCCAACACACGTATCCATCATGAAACACACTGCTCACAAACTGCTTAACTGTTAAAGTGCTTCCAGCAGATAAGTGTAAGGGCTAAGTGAACATGCTTACAGTCATCATGGTGATGAGGGTATTAGAATGCGGGAAAAAATGTGGGTATGGAATAGCTGGGCGTTTTTACCTTTCGAGTGAGCTACGCGGAAGGTACTGTGAGGCATCGATCTTTGGTCTGAAGGAAACTGTGTGTGTCTGTCGGTCCTTGTAAGTCAAAGGTATCTCCGGCACGCCGCCTCATTTAATGTGGCCCGCAAGAGCTTTCAAAGAACATGATCATCGTACATTCTTTGCATCGACCGTTACCATGAAACCTAATTCATCATCCTTCCACTATTTCAAAAACAGCTAGTCATTCATGACCCAGGAAATTGCATGCTAGCTTGTCGCTGTTAAGCCCTTTTAGAATAGATTTCGATTTGATTATTCGGCCCTGGATCACCTTCAAATTTAGTCAAGTGGCCCTCAGTGAACATGAGTTTGACACCCCTGTAGTTACTTATTATCTTTCGTGTAAGCTACATATTGTTCATTTTATTATTACTACACATTTGAGAGCTTATGGAAACTTCTGAAAACATTAAACAATTATGCATCAAAAGCATAAATAGTCGGGAATATTCATTTTAGCTACATCTACCGAGCCTGAGGTGCATCACTGTTACCCTGTTCCAGTACACTACAGCTAGCTAGCTAGATAGATAGACAGACAGACAGACAGCATATATACGGACAAACAGGACTTTTATGGCTTCTCTTTTTGTTTTTTGTTTTTGCCTGTTTAAAAATTTGTCATGATTTTGAAGAACTGGAAAAACATGGATTCCATATAATCGGTACATGTGACCCGATCAGAGTCGGAAGTCACAAGTTGCACCTTGGAGATCCAGGCAAAATGCACTGAAATATTGATTTTTCATCTTTTCTCTTATTTGGTAGATGAACTATTAATCTTTCATTTCCTGAAGTCTTATAAAGGAGAAACTTATATAAAGTAACAAAACTGAGCATTTAGACGGGTCCAACCTCTAAACTTAGCAGACAACATATCAATAAAATAGCCGAAGTTCTACTCAGGCTTTCACCCCCATCATCCTGGTACCTCCTGAAGCGGGGGATCTTCACTTTATATGTTTGTTTACACTCACATGGCAATACTCCCTACAGAAAGCTAATCAGGGCGCTCACAAACTTGTAAACAAACCTGCCTTGTTACGATGCGATGGCCAGTGACCCCAGCCATGACCCACAAACGAGCATGCTGATTGGTGAAGCTGTGCACGCGCGCTGCCTTGTGCGTGAAACAGTAATGACTCCATCCAGCTTAGTCACGTCGGTTATCGAATCCGTCATCAAAAGGTGATCAACTACTAGTGAAACATTTGTATGGTATGTAGAAATTCTTTCGCTGGCTGACTGCGATCTGTGCGACTTGCGTTCAGCGGCTGGTCAACAGGAATGGAGCATATTGTGCATGATTCTTTTGGTTCCGATGACCCGATGCCTTCCTCAGATTGGGAAAATGATGACCGTGAGGATGAAAGTTTGTTTGTCGAGATAAGTGATGGCTGTCTGAAGTACCGTTACGTCATGCTGGGCCTTCAGTCCCTGTGAGCTGGTACAGATAATCGAAGCTAAATAAATTTCATTTAGATCTGAACTGTAACTTCTCCTTTACTTCCTTTTCTCTTGAAATTATGGGAAACGATGCAAGCAAATCACCTACCAGGTTTTATGTCAACAGAAGGAAGATAAGCCATTGATTTTTAAAAGCATATCGAAGGTTACTTTATCAGAACATTCCCAAAACTTTAAATACATTTTTCTCTGTTTTTCCTCAGAATGATTGAAGCAATCCAATAAACTTCAAATGTTCTTCAAAACTTCCCCAGGTTTCAAGATGTTTCAACAAATGGTATCATAGTACAGCTTCGAGTTTCCTCCTTTTAATCCTTCCACGAACTCATTTTCTATTTTTGGTCATTTAGACTTATTTTGCCACATATGGAATGAAAGCACTGGAAGGTAAGAACACTTTTTTCAACAATTTGAATAAAATAATATAAATTCTTTACTATTTATAACCCAGTGAGTGTGGATTATATTATAACAGTTCTTCCACTCGCTCTCCTTAGAGATGTCTGATAGCCAGCTCGGTGTGCAGTGCCTCGCCAGGCCATCGGCGCATCGACTATCGCTTTCATCTAGACTGCTCATGTGACTCTCCAGGAAATTCGGAGTGATGACTTAAGTATTCGACAGGTACCTAATTCAATTCCAAAACAAAACAAATACAGCAGTCAGTTACAAACGAATCTAAAGTAATTGCTGACAAAGTCAGTCCTAAAACGAACCGGTGTGAGCGGGAGGTGGACAAAGCCCACAGGTGAACTCACTGGCCTTTAACAGTGAGAAAGCAAAGAAATCTGTTCCTAGTTCCATGTAGAACTGAGTTCACTGATTTACCTTGTGTGTGCAGTACACGTGTGTGTGTGTGTGTGTGTGTGTTTCTCTCTCCTATACCTGGCAAGTTCTCCAGCTGACACTAAAATGCCGTGTTTGTTGTGAGCACGACTGCAAAAATTCTCTTCGTCCTTAGTAACTGCATTATTCCGGCCAGGGACGAATCGTGTTGGATCTGCATGCCATCGTGGGAATACTGGGCACAAGCTGGGAGCTGCCCCTATGACACAGTGACCATTTCGCCTTTGATGTCACGCTCTAGGTGGGAAGTGCAGACAAAGGGATAAAGATACACGGCTGCGTTCCAGGTTGCAGGGCGTACAAATGTAGAAACTCAGAGAAATATCTGTCCTTGTCCGTGTCTGTGAATAATGAAACTCCAGAGTAATCTCAGGGCACATTTCAAGGTAAAACCAGATCTTTGATAACCCGTTAGCTACCAGAGCTATCAGTTAATGGGAGCTGGGTGCTAGGAGGCAGAAACATTACCCAGCGTCTCATCGTGCCGTTTAACCCAGAAGTGGTTTGTCCATAAACAGTGTCATGATCCAGATTACACACATAAAAAATTAACTCCCCAAACAATGGATTACACAGAAAACCCAAAGAAAACATGAGAACAATAACATAATACACAAGTCAAACATAAAGCCTTTCAATGCAAATGCAGCAACAAGGTAATAATACCATGAAAAAACATAATACTAACAGCTGTCTCAAGAAAAAAAGACAACAACCCCATCATCACCATCGAGATAAATAACTCTCACCAACTGTAATCATCAGAAACAATTAGCTTACAACAATAACAGAGAATTTAAAAGTGAAGTAAATATGCACAATATCAACATGTGTTTGCAGAAACGAACCACCTGGAGTTGCAAGAAAGTACGACTCACGGAAGACGTGTGAAAAAAGCGTTACGGCCTTCTGGACAGATCTCAAAGCAGCATATGTAGCACAAACCTAACCTGGAGGCATGGTGGTAATGTTCTTGAGGAACAATGATCTAAAACGCAAAGCAAAACTTGCTTAGCACTTAAAAAAAATGGACGTCCCGTCCCTGAAGATGCCGACTCACTTTCCAGGAACGTTAAGCATAAAGCCGGGGTAGCGCAAGAAAATAAAATGCAATCTGCCACCAAAAAATCGTTAAGTTTTAACTAACTTCAAGAATGTCAGATGTGTGTGAGGAAGAGAGAGAGAGAGCAAGAGAGAGAAAGAGAGAGAGAGATGCACTACCCTTGTTTTATCTCTCTTGGAATCGTATGCCTTCTTCTCTTATTTCTTAACCCTTGATCTCTGATTTTTCGACTTTCTACGAATTGGTGTCGTGCTGCTATGTTCAATGAACTTCAGCCATGAAGGGAAGGGAAGGGAAGGGAAGGGAAGGGAAGGGAAGGGAAGGGAAGGGAAGGGAAGGGAAGGGAAGGGAAGGGAAGGGGAGGTGCAGCTCACTCCCCCACCGCCACACCTTTTTCCTGTTGGGAATCGAACCTGCAACTTTTTGGTCCCAAACCCACTTCTCTAACCATTAAGCCACAGCTGCGCCGTACAAATAAGAATAATATTGCAATAGACAAATAAGTTCTCAAATCAAGACTTTAATCAAAATCCATCAACAGTTTGTGGTCTAAAAACAATAACAAGTAAACAGTTACTTCAGTGATGATTTATTTGCTGATGGAAACCGTTTCCTGTGTTACTGTATTCTTCTATCCATCACCGTTTTAATCATATCGTGATCCTATACATCACATACACCTTTTTAAGCACAGTCGTTTAGCACTTCATCTGTGATATTCTGTTTTTGGGTGACAGTGTTCTGGTTTTTGCTTCACCAGGTATTTGAGGTCTCTGGAGAAATCAAATCAAATCTCAACAGCATTTGCTTAACGAGGACAATCGATGATTGGGTCAGAACTTCAATTTTGTACCGTACCATGGCGCTTTTGGTTGCATCTGTTACATCTGTGTGAAAGAAATTAAGTGCCACTAAATGTTCCAAAAGATTCCCCACGAGTCGTACGCATGTCTTCATGACCTTGTTCTTTACAGAAGCATCTGGGCCTATAGAAGATTTTAAGGAACAGCAAGTCGTTGCAAGGAGCCTTTAGAGCTTCGATCTCAACACCACTGACCAAATAATTTTTGAGGTTTGATTATGACCAACACAAACAACCTAAAATATTGCACTCTTGTTCTGTATGATAAACAAAACAGGAGCAGCCTTATTTATTCTGTACATTCTGGACCATCCTGCAACACACAGAACCAAAACAAGGTGTAGAACAGCTAAGTGTTACTAAGCCTATAAGCTGGGGAGGACCATTGCACTTTTAATATTACAGACCTGTGATCATTTTTCATAAACTGAAGCCTATAAACATGTTCTAGCTTCCAACCAGATGGAAACGCACCGAAATAGATACAGATACATGTTTACTGGGAATTAAAGAGTATTATTTACAATCTCAAAAAAAGGTTGACTCATTTGAACATCAGAAATACACCCACAAGGCATGATGCATTTAATACAAGACGCTGGGGCAGTTTTCTGCTCGGGACGAACACCAGTACAAGGACAGCGCACAATAAAAGATGCAGAGGTGTGGGATGTATTCTATAAAAATAAAGCTCTCAGCTTTCATGCCATTTTTTTTTTGGCTCACCAGCCATCTTTAGAGTGAGTTTTCCGTAACGCATATGAATGAAGCACTGCCAAAGGGAGAACGAAGGACCGACATGGGCGCAAATCAGAGGGCAGATCAAACACACCCTGAACAGACCCAGAGATCAAACTCTTTCGCTCACTCATTTCCCACACACACACACACACACACACACACAAGTTCCAAAAGCAAGAAGGCTCAGACCGCTTTCTAACCAAAGACATTAACATGTCAAAGTGCCCTGTGTGTGTGTGTGTGTGTGTGTGTGTGTGTGTGTGTGTGTGTGTGTGTGCAAAAGAGAGAGAGAGAGAGAAAGAGAAAGAGAGAAAGAGAAAGAGAGAGAGAGAGAGAGAGAGAAAGA
>JBCNYG010000008.1:21745195-21759319 GCA_039654305.1 Porochilus rendahli | reverse complement strand
TGTGTGTGTGTGTGTGTGTGTGTGTGTGTGTGTGTGTGTGTGTGTGTGTGTGTGTGTGTGTGTGTGTGTGTCTCCCACAGTACTCCCAAATGAGGGACGAGGTGTTTAAATCTAATCTGGTATGTGCCTTTATTGTGCTCGTCTTCATCACAGCAATCCAGAGCCTACTGCCATCTGCAAGGTAATCCACTTTAATTTAAAGATACAACAATATCCAGTTAGTCAACCATGTGGTGGTCCTAATAATGTTCATTGAGTAATTATACCTTAATTTCAAATTAAATATGCAATAATTATTAAAAGCATGATTATCAAGGTTGATACAAGTTTCAATATCGACTTGGTGATGTTTTGATATCTTTTTATTTAGTATGGATTTAATAAAATTCAGGATCCCAACTCTTGTCCCAGAGATTCCCCCTATCCTGCACTTGAACATTAATATGTTTAAGCTATTATAAGTTATGTTATGAATAATTTCACATTTAAATTAACTGCGGGTCCTAGTAGTTCAATGCTTTTTTTCGTAATATTTTATTTTTCGTAATAACGTAATATTGGATTTATTTTCTTTTATAAATAAATAAACACGTATAATTTTTGTCCTATTTCCTTATCTGAATTCTTTAAATTTTTTAATTCTTTTTGTAAAAATTTGATGTTTTATGCAAACACTATATTTAAGAATAGGCTGTATTATAAGTACAACATTTGCATGTTTTGTCCTTAAAATGTATACAGTAGGTACGATATACTATAAATCTGTATAAACATTGCTTATGGGATTGTAATATTCGAACCATAAAACCAGCACCACATTATCACAGAAAATATGGGTATTTATTTATTTCTTTGAATGTAAGCTATAACATCACATTCATCCTTAATACTGCACCACTATTATTACTGCTATTAACCGGATAGCAAGATTCAAAACACATTTTAGAAACATGATTTTTTTTTAAGCCTATACACACTCACTTAATCCAACTAGGGTCGTGTTGAGGCTGAAGCCTATCTCAACCAATTCAATTCACTTCAGTTTTATTTGTATTGTGCTTTTTACAACTGACGTTGTTGCAAAGCTGCTTTATGTAGTTAGAGCTACAGCTTAGGGCTTCTAAGATGAGAACTCCAACCAGTAGTAGCACATCAGGACAGTTCACATGATTCAGAAAGCACATTTGCTTTCACAGTGCTGAGAGCAAACAGGGACTTCCACATCACTGACTATGACACCAAACTAAAGAAAACCAAGAGGAAGACAGGCATGGGGGCACCCTATAACATGAGGCTATCAGCCACTCCACTGTCAACATTGGGTAAAGACAGGGTACACCGTGAACCACGGGCAGGGCAGGGCAACAAACTTGTAAGCACAGAAACACCAAAGCCCAGGACTTAAACCCACAACCTTGTTTGCTGTGAAGGGGACATGCTAACCACTACACCACCATGCTGCCCTAAACCTGACTACAAGTACGCTAGAAAATTTACATTTTAACACACCTTTTTTTTTTTGTATAAGCTACGGGGGAATGGTGCAGTCTAATTGGTCCACTATAAGGGAATTAAAAATCATTATCCCACATGGAAAACGCTTAAATCAAAATGACAGACACTCACAGTTTGTCATTCGGAGCAGGTGGCATAATCATGATCACACTTTTTCATTATTAAAAATGTTTTTGTTTATTTTGGGTTGTTTTTTGGTTTTTTTTTCATAGTATATGCTTCTAGGATATTAGTGTTTGAACTTCAAATAAGTGCAAAACACAGCTTTACAGAGCACAGAGTACTTTAAATACTTTGCCATGTACTAGTTTACATACTAACCTAATGATAAGGCTCAAAAGACGGCATTACCTACACCGCACTTACGCTTTGCTTGGATCATGCAACACTCACCTGGCCTGCCTTTGTCTTGATTAAAATACATAAATATAAACTTTATAGATCCTCTTTTAGTTTGGTTTTCTTTACGTTTACACACAGTATATACTGAAACAGTTAAAGTTAAAAAGAGAGATCGAGGATTAAATCGAAGATGCCGTTACACAGCTCTTACGCACCTGCTCACTGCTTGGGCGTCTGTCATGTTTTTAAAGATGTAAAAGGAAGTGTGTGTTTTTTTGCTTGTTTTCCTATGTAGTATGGAGTAAAACAATTATTTGCCTCAGGCTTAGTGGATGCCACTGAATAGAATAGTTCCTGAGGCAGAATGCTGTCATCCACCTTGCCTTTGGCGAATAATGGTTAGTTATTTTATCCACGCCGACTGGATATGAGCAGCTACACATTCCGTATGAAAGTGAATATCATTACATTACATCACTACATTAGCATCTGTCAAAGTGTAGGGTGTATTAGGTAGTGAGTGAACAGCCAGTTCTCAATGCTGTGTTAGAAGCAGGAAAAAATAGGCTGGGGAATAAAAATCAGGGTGACTTTTACAAGGGTCAAATTGTGATGACTGGATGAGTGGATCAAAGCATCTATAGAATTGTAGGCCTTCTGGGATATGGGATATACTGGTATTCAGTAGTAGGTAACCTCCAAAGGTGGTACACGGAATCAGGAACAGATTTATGGGCACCTCGGGCTTACTGCTGTGCATAAGGGAGTGAAGGCTAGCTTGTCTGATCCCATGGAAGAGCGCAAAGTGCTTAAAAAAATGTATTGCTGGCTTTGACAAAAGTGGAGTTAGGACATACAGTGAATTGCAGATTGCTTTATATGAGGCTGCGTAGCTGCAGACCAGACAGAGTACATATGCATGACCCCTGCCCGCTACTGACAATGTCTGTAAATGGCCATGTGCGAATCAAACTGGACCATGACATTTTTTAATTTCTTTAATATCGTGTGTCATATCATTGGTACATGTGAGTCACTTTCATTGAGAGGAGATGGTCACAGGATAGACTATGTGTAGGAGGCAATCCACCAGATGTGTTGTTCTCTACAGTGTCCTACTGGGAAACTGGGGATCATGGAATTTATGTGGATGTTAGCTGACACATACTGTCTAATTCAACACTGTCGCCATCCGAAAACACACCTTTTATGGAAATGGTGTTCCCTAATGACAGTAGCCTCTTTTAGCAAGATAATGCACCCTGCCATACTGTAAACGATGTTCAGGAATGAGTTGAGGAGAATTGGCCTCCAAATTGATTCATGAGTAGAACTTACCAATAATAGGCAGGAGGTTTCAATGTTATGGCTGATTGGAGTTTACCATAAGTAGCTATGCCACTACAGACAGTACAGTTCACACTAAGCTAAAAGCAATCCCGAGCTAGCTCTTCTGATCATTCCAGAGTAATTTCTCATCAGGCTATCAAAGCATGCCCAAAGCATGTTCGGCTCAATTTCATGGAAACAAAACTGTTAACTGTACAAGGCAAACACAGGGTTTTTTGGTAAAATAATTAAAACAAATGTTGTCATGTGTACTGCCTCATAATGTCTCACTTTTTCTTTAAGCCAGTTTGGAAAAACTTTTTACCATAACTCTGGCCATGTTGGTGGTGTTTGTAGGATGTTGACCATGGTGATCCAGTTTTCCGTACTTATCTTGCTGCACTGCTGTCTGGTTGTCGTGACGACAGCAGAAGACTACAAGTGTCTGCCATTAGTGCTGCGTAAAGCGTGCTGCTGGGTGAATGAGACATATACGGCACGAAACGTTATCATTCTCCTTTCCATCCTTATCAACTTCTTGGCAGCCATTATCAACATTGTGAGTATAACGCATACACCCACACCCCTACCCATATATACTCTTGGGTTGCATATAATGTCACTTCTGGCTTGTGGCCATCACACAACAACTTGCATGACGGCAATCAGAGTAAGGTGTAGTCAAAAAACATAAGCATGAAGGCATGGGTGTTACTCGAACGGTAAAAAGGATTTCCATCAAATTTAGAATTTCTGGGTTCTTTGCTTCTTTTTACAGCAAAGCTTCCTAATGTGCCGCCATGCTGTATCATGCAGATTCAAATATAAGCTCCTTATAAATAAGTAGGCTGTAGTGCACTAGGGCTACGATTAACACTATTATTGTGTACCTTATTTGGGGTGCTTATAGAGGGAATCAGGCAAGATTTGGAAGGCACCCCAAAAAGGTTTTTACACCACATGGTAAGCCAAGCTTACCACGTGGTTCTTAAACCTGGGTATTATTCACTGCTGTGTTCCTAGAATCATGGCTCCCATTGTCTTTGTAAATTAAAAGTGCGTGCCAGTACTCTAATTAGCATCTAATTAGCATAGATGAATGCCTCCAAAATTCCCATAAAGGACATAGGTTCATGCAAATATTTATGAATACAAAAGTGAACCTACAAATCCATGGATGCGCTGGAATCTAAAAGAAATAAGAATTTTACTTACTCTGAAGTAAAAGTGCTGCTGCAGGGGGTAAATTCCATACGCGATGTTATATTCAGTATTGTGAATAGTGGATATAAGGAAACGAATGGGATTGAAGCCTGGCAGGCTACACTACGAGGGCCTCGGTGAATGCTGTTTAAGTAGAATTGTGCAACAATTAAGTAATTATTATTTAAAAAGTGGTTTGACCTGAAATCAGAGGCAGAGAAAAAAAAAATCCACAAATATAGATGTGAGATGCTAGCCGGAGGTTGTTGTCAGAGCTGGATTAGCTCATCTCTGGTGTGCCACTGGCAGACTGCATGGATACTGAGCCATCAGTATTGATAGAATTTTATTTTTTTAAAGCAGTAAGTAAAAGCAGTAGCTGTAAAACAGTGGGTCTTCTTTTTTTGTTGATCTGTAAAATGCTTAGCTTGTACTTTACCTTTAGACAATTGCTTCTGCAGCAATAACCACATTTTATAGAGGTAAATAAGTAAAAAAATCAGAAACAAAGGATAACAAGGTTTTCAAAGTGTTACAATTTATACACTTTATACACGGAAGCAGAACCTGGGTATTCGCGTTCAGAGCTGCAAGCAGGGCCTTACCTCATGCCCCAGGGACCCCTTCACCTCATTTGATTTTGGATATAGTCTTGAGCAACCAAGAAAGAATTGCCACGACACTCACTCAAATAGCAGCAGCACAGGGCACAATTTCATTTATCCATTCATTCATTTAAGCCACTTAATCCTAATTAGGGTCGCTGGGAGACTGGCAGCCATCTTAGCCAACCCTGGGCAAGGGCAGGGTACACCCAAAACAGCTTGTTAGACCATTACAAGGAAACACACACATGCACACACACACACACACCCACACACACACATACACACACACAATCAATTACACTCACACCTAGGGTCAATTTACAAACGTTTAATTAGCCGGTGTCTAAATTGGACATAATGCTCAGGTTTGTGCTGATAATGTTGGTTAGACCAGCAACAAAATAGCATTCTTTCTTAATTGGATTGCTAGAGGACCTTAATATATATTCTGGCCAGTACATTTATAAGCTCCAGGACTTGCGGGAGGACACAGCTGATAGATGCCTGTGATATACCAGCCCAGTCCTCTGTCTCTCTCTCTCAAATGTCGCTGTGGCCAAAAAGCCCAAGGCAGACAGTACATGAATACGTTTTACTACCAGGTTGGGGCATCAGTATGGGCTCGCAGTAACAGCTCCAAAGTGTTGCACAGCTCTTTGAAAACAGCTCAGGGGAGCTGAAAATGGCTTAGAAGGTCTTCCTCAGTTTGAGGCAATAAATCTTGCAATTAATTAGTAACTCATAGAATATGTGCACAAGCTGCAATTTATTGTAGTGACAGTAAATATTGTGACAGTCTTGAAAGGATTGGTGTATTATCACCTTTTAAATTGTGTTGTCAATTACTAAAAATGCCATGGTTCCAATGAAAATGTAATTATTAGTTATTTTCATGATGCTTTGTAAAATAATACAAATAATTCTTTTAAATGATGAATTTCAGAAAATCTAGTGCAAACTAAAAATCCTTTACTCCTCAAAGACTTGGCATTTCCTGGATACTGTGTTTGTACCAACTTACATGCAGGCCTAAAACTCATAAATTGATGCATATTATCAAATGAAGGGATAAAGCATAAATTATATTTTGGCTGTGTGAGATGAAATGCAAGTCAAATTTAATTTAGAAATCACTGCTTTTTGCTGTGAAGCGAGCACAGCGATCGGAACAGCAACAATACTTGTGCTTTCCCACCAAAAGTCAATATTTTTGAGCTTGGTAGCCCTCCCAGAATTCCACAGGTGATTCGATTTACGTGGCACGAATATAGGAAGGTTGAGAGCGACACTTTGGTTGGGCTCGGTAGCTTCCATGCAGGAATAAACTAGCCTGGAGAGACAAACAAAACGGGTACAAGCGGACTATATAGACTTGGATTAACTGCCCCTGATGGCACTGCACTTCTCTTTGAGAACTTCTAGTTTAATTTACATTTTGAAAACTGTGCAAAACATTTTTGGGTTGCAAAAAAAAAAAAAAAAAAAGAATTAATTCTACTCCTTGATCTGTGCATAATTTGCTGCCTATTTATTTATAGTGATAAGTACTGATAGTACATTAAATACTGTGCATTAATGCTTCTTTCTTGTATAGATGTTATGTTGCTTGGAGTAAAACAATAAATTATATGAAAGAGATGACTGTCTTTGTCATACATACATATTTTTGTTTCCTTTTAGTTATGGTGTAATGTCGATAAATCCATCTGGGATGTGTTCAGAAACGGCACATTTGATGCTTCAGCTTCGATTCCTGGCTGTCTCTACCCAGAGGTTTGTTCCTTCTGTGGTTTATTCAGGGCAAAGATGTCAGCTGAGAAACATGATGGCTAAAGCTATAGCTATTCAAAAATATCAGAATGGCTTTTTCAGTAGTGTGGAGGGTTCTGTAGGTAACTGAAAGAAGATTAACAGGATTAATGACTACAGAGTAAAGTGTTGTAAGATAATTAAATAAGAAAATTAGGTTCTATTAAAATAATTTTTTAAGGAATTAATGGCACAAGGAGGAAGATTGATGAAGCTGGTGCTTTTCAGTAACGTTTTTGTCTGTGTTTGTGTTTCATGTGTTCATATCTGGTGAGTAATGTTTATGATGACTGTTACGCCATGGTATATTAATATTTTAGAGTGTATTTTGTGCAGTACTTTGTGTTTACGGGCGTGTTGGCCATGGTGACGTGTGCTGTGTTCCTGCGTTTAAACTCTGTCCTGAAACTGGCCATCCTGCTGCTAATGATTGCCATTTACTCACTACTGACCGAAGCTTTCTATCACTCACTGTTCACTCGATATGACACCATCACTGAATACGATGGCTTCACCAACCAGAGGTCAGCACCACATACACACACACACACACACACACTTCCAATGTAAGAATCTCTGCCCTTTAAAATCCAATTAATCCTCCTCATGACGTTCTTTATCCTGTTACCCCAACAACAGCAAATGTTTCCTGGGAACCAAGAGAACATCTTTACTGCTGATGGCAATGTTCCTTTTAGCTGTTTTTTATCATGGACAACAGGTGAGAGAATATACACACTCTCTCTCTCTCTCTCTCTCTCTCTCTCTCTCTCTTTCTCTCTCTCTCTCTCACACACACACACACACACAGTATTGTATATTTCTATTTTGTGGAGATATTTATTGACATAATGCATTCCCCAGCACCTAAATTAAAACTAATTCTATCCCAACCCTAAAACCAATCATTAACCCCCCACCTGCCACCTGCAGGAGAACCAGACAAAATGCCCTCACTTCACAAAGTCCTACCTCTATTGGATACAAATGTGCTTCAGTCTTTGGTATGTAGCACATTTCAGTGAGAATTTCCTTTTTTGCTGGGTGTCAGGACAAATATTGGATAACATTGGATGCTTTTTAAGATGACTAGAGTGAATTATTGTATTTGATATCAGTGATCAATATGAGACCTGCAATGAAGTAGGGAAACAGAGCTAGAGAGAGAGAGAGAGAAAGAGAGAGAGAGAGAAAGCGTCTATATTAAGAGTAGTGTGAAGAGAGGTGTGGTTCTCTTTGCTGTTACTTTTTCTATAAATAGCAGAAATGCAAAAAGTTAAAGAACAGATCTATGTTTATCTTTTTATTGTGCTAATTGCTTTTTCTTCTTCTCAGTGCTAATTTTAGATTGGGTGCATGTACTGTATCGGTTTGCGTAATTGACAAAAGTACAAAGAAAGAAAACTTATTTATTTGATCTTCATGAATATTCATTTATTCATTTTTTTAAAGTACTTGGATTAAAACTTTCGCTATTTTTCCTTATATTTATCTTTTATAAAGTCTTGCTAACAGCGTTCTGATGGTATACTTAGCCTGTGTAATAGTAAAACAGCATCAGAATGTTTTCACTGATAGCGACTGCAAAGCTCTTATGTAATTCACTTTGGGTAAGGGCATCTGCCAAATGCTGTAAATGTAAATAAATAATGAAGTATTTGGCTGCTGTAAAAAAATTCACGACCTTGATTTGAAACCAGAACAGGAAAGAATGCAGACTCAAAGTGAGAGATTCGGAAGACTGTAAATCAACTGAATAACAATGCTGCTCATGTGCATTTGGAGGCGGCCTAACATACTCTGAGGGAAAATGTTATCTGCCCCTATTGTACAAATAAGCTTCCGGATGCCTATGGCTTGGCTGGTGATCTCTGTGAGCCACACGTGAGGGTATGCCATCCCTCCCTCCTGTGAGAGCTCGGCCTGTTAGCTGCCATGGACTCCCAGTCGTGGAAAGCTGAAGAGTAGAATTATATAAAATTTTTTATTATAAAAATATATAATTTTTTTAATAAAACTTTATTGTAAAATTTTAGAAGCTAATTATAAAATGCATATAATGAGATATTGCCTTCTGTAGATACAAAAAAGCCCTTAATTAGTTTGCGATGGGGTACAGTACCCTATTATGATTTTTTATTACAAAGGTCCTCCTCATGACCCTAATTAGGTTTAAGCGGTTTAGAAAATGAATGAATGAATAAATGAAAGCATTTGAGTAAGATTAAAAAATGATACAAACTTTGTATGTCAACAGACTCTCTTCAAAAAAAGTGGCTGAGTACTTGCCCTCAAGGTCAAATCATAACGTGACTGCAGGTCGATTTTACTGTTGTGTCCGAAAAAGACAATAACTCAAAAATACTTCAAGTAATAATCATAATATTTCACACACAGTCAGCCAGTACACTACGTAAGTTCCTTCTGCAGTATTACCATTCCTTGAACCACATTTATTGGTAGAGTTCTTAGAAATTTTGTATTCTTTTTTTATATTTGTGATGCTATAGAAGGAACAATTATCTGTGATGGCCATATAGGGAAATTGCAAAAAATGGGATTTTGGGTATCGTTTTAAAAAAAATGTTAATGTTGAAACTATTCGGAATTTATCAGAAAATATTTTGCATGTGTTCATCAGACATATGTAGGTACTTACAAAAAAGATTTTCATGAAAATGCTTCCGTGACCTGGGGAGATTCTGGAAAATCTGATGATTTTACATGGAATGGCAAAAGCCAACCATGGTTGTGGCTAAAGTCAACCTTGGTGGTTGGCAGGGCCAACACACACAACCATTCACATACACCAAGGGGCAATTTGGAATAGATAATTGGCCTAATGTGCATATCTTTGGACTGTGCAAGGAAACCCGAATACCCAAAGGAAACCCAAGCAAACATGGGGAATACATGCACACAGAAAACCCCTGGGACTCAAACCCAGGATCTTCTTGCTGTGAGGCAGATGTACTAACCACTGTGCCACTATGATGCTCATGTTCAGCTTATATCCCGAGTATTTACCAAATATATCAAGGAGATCTTAAAGTTTAGGGAGGGAGACATCTGGGTTGCAGATATATAGCAAAACATTTTAAGCGTATTGTGCTATTTAATATATATATATTTTTTAATTAATATGTCAGTTAATAAGGGAATGAAATTCTGTTTGACATGATAGATGCATACAATGTATTATCCAGATTTAAAATTGAAATCAAACTATATGAGCTACATTTTATTTTCACCCTCTTGTGATATTACATAAATAAAATCAATTAAACTCGATTCGGTTTTATTTGTATCACACTTTTTAGACTTGCCATTGTGCGAAGCAGCTTTACATAGTTTAAACAAATTGAATAAAGAATTTAAATATTTCTCTATAAACCCTACACATCCCTGATGAGCAAGCCCATGAAGATCTCCCTCAGATGTCATGAGAAAGAAACCTTGTGAGGAACCAAAAGGGAAAGCCTTCCTCATTTGGGTGAAACCAGATAAAAATACAAACCATGTAACTTCACTGCAGTTTAACATGAAGTCTAGTTGGTTATCTTATAACTGTTATGAAAAAAGAATTTCTATCACCAGCATTGGAAGTCATCCTCACAGTATCTGAGTGTGTATTTAGGTCCATATCATCATCAGCAGGAGTGAAGGGCATCTAAGATGAGAACTCCAACCAGTAGTAGCACATCAGGGTGGATCACAGGACTCAGAGAGTAGAAGGATAAGGATCACTGATGTCTTAGAAGTAGCATGTGTACCTCAACAAACAAACAAACACACACAGAGTAAGAGGGAAAAAGAGGTTGTTGGGTATGCTCATAACAGTATAAGGATTATACAGTAAACCAATGAGAAGCTTTGAAACAGACATGACTCGGTGTAAATAGAACTTATCTGTTGCTAGGAAGACGCTCTTATGATCGGTCTGACTGCTCGAGAGCCAGATTCATTTATGGATGTGAGACAGTTTCAAATGCGGACATTCAGAAACTGGTTCTGTAAGTGTAATTGTAAATTCTTTTTTGATCATGTGGTACTCTGGCACTGGGACTCTGGCAGTTTTCAAAAAGGTATTTTCAAGACATTTTTAAATAAAAACGCTGATTGGCTATTCCAAATCGTCCCTAGGTGTGAGTGTGAATAGTTTATGTAGTAGTGTATCCCACCTTCACACAGAGTTGGCAGAGATGGAAGCCAGTGACCCTAATTAAGATTAAGCGGCTTAGAAAATGAATGAATGAATGAATGAATGAATGAATGAATGAATGAATGAATGAAAAATGAAACAATGAATGTACACAGTGTGAGCGCAAGCTGAAATAATACAGGCTCAAAGCAGACGCAGTCCATGTGAAGTTCTAAATATAAAAACCTGCACAAGAATCATGGCTGTCATTGGACAGTAAAAAAAATGCTGACATACTGTGTGCTCAAAATTGCTGATGTGTTTGCTGTTTAGTTTCCGTTTGTGTACATGGCTATAGACAGTGTTAGGCAGCCTCAAGAGTGTTCAGACAGTGTGCTGCCGCTGTGTGCTGCCATTTATTATTGCAGTAAGAAGGGGATGTTGATTTTAATTGCTTTTCTCTATTGCTCATGCTATTAAAAATTATATTTTTAATAAAAAACATATTCTGCTAATAAAAATTTTAAAGTAATATTCTATGTGATTAGTGTTTTATGTCCGCAATAAATGTGAACTAGCAGGGGAAAGGGTCAACAATGACAGTATCACTGTTTTATTCAAGCGCACTGTCCTCTTTGTTGATGTCTGGTTTGTTGTATGTACTGCCACATTATTAAAGGAGTCGTCTTAGGATTAAAAGTGTTTCTGCACCACATTTGCTTGGGCTGACTGCAAATGGAATGGAATGGCTTTTTGGCTTCTTTACATCAGAAAATTACTAGCAAGTCCTTACATTCAGTGGAAATGTGAATGTTTTATTAATATCGTCAGGCAGAGAGAGAGAGAAAGAGAGAGAGAGAGAGAGAGAGAGAGAGAGAGAGAGAGAGTGTGTGTGTGACCACAAACTCGGGATTCTGCCATGACCATCTTGGACCATCACATGAACCCCACTGAAACTTGTTGGGCGAGCTAAAGTTAGAAGTGTTCAAGAGAGTACCTGGGCCTCAGACCCTGTAGAATCTGGAGAGATTCTGTTAAGTGGAATGGTTTCTTATTTATTAGTTGTTATTGTGTTTTTGATGGGAATAATAATTTATTGATGAAGAATTAGGTTTTTCCCTGAAAAAAGTATTTCAAATAAAGTTTTTTTTAGTGTGTGATGAGGCTACTTCACCAAAAGGTGCATTATTTTCTTTTTTCCTAATCTTTACAATGGGTGGCAGTAATTGTGCATTGCTCACATGTCAGACATCATACAACAGAACTTTGATATTCACCCTCCTCCCCCTCCTCCTCCTCCTACTTTCTCTCTGCTGTTCTTTTTTCTCCTAATAGCTGGAATATACAGCCAGGTTGGACTTTTTGTGGCGAGTACAGGCGAAGGAGGAGATCAACGAAATGCGTGAGCTGCGGGAGCATAATGAGAATATGCTGAGAAACATTCTGCCTAGCCATGTTGCCCGACACTTTCTGGAGAAGGACAGAGACAATGAGGTGACACACACCTACACACTGCTTGTTAAACACTCTGTAAAATGGCATTCTTGCACCCCTTCCTATAGAGATCCGAGTTCACACTGACTCTTAAGAACAAAAACAAAAACAAACGCTGATTTAAATATTGATTCCTTTCCCTACATTATAATTGATGCTAATCATGCTTACTCTCTTAAAATCGTAAGGAGATCGCAGTGCAGTGCAGTGAGAAAGTCTTTGCCCTTTTCTGGTTAGCTTATTTTTGTGTATTCACAAAATGTAAGTGTTTCCAATCTGATGATCATGATCATGAAAATGATAGTTATTTAAAGGCTACCTATGGCGAATTCGTGTTTCTAGCTATATAAAACAATCACGTATAACAACATAGGTTCCTAACATCAGTCGTTGGACCTTTGTGAAAGTATGTGCAAGTGTTACGACCCTGTGCATGCTCAAAGACATGTTGCCTTTCTGATTGGCTGTTCCAGCCTGGTAGCGATGTGAACTCTTTGGATTGGCTGGGTTGCATCACTGACCCTGTGCACCATAACACATTATCTGCCAGCGCTGAGCTGCAAAAACAACAAGTACAGAAATCACGAAAAACATTTCTTTTTGTTCCTAAACCAACTGACGACAGGAAAGCCGAGCTGGCAAAATGTTAGCAGCATAAGTCATTTCGGAATTACTGTGACACTCATCCCTGGCAGCATCGTCATCCTCAGAGTCACTAGAATGTGACGTCTCACTGTCTCCACAAGACTCCTCCCCCTCGGGTTCAAATAGGTCACCATATACACTCATTTCCTCTAGATTGCAGCCATAGTTGTTTCTTGAACACGTTTTTTTTAACAACTAAAATGTTGATTGCTAGATCTGCTTAATTACTTGTGCTGGACATCCAGCCCAACGAGTTCACGTCACTTCCAGGGATAAATGCAGTGGGTTACTGATCCGAAGGTCAGCGTTTCAATCCCCATTATCACCACCACTGTAGGGCCCTTGAGCAAGACACTTAACCCTCAGTTGCTCAGTTGTATAAGAATGATAATTGTAAGTCGCTCTAGATAAGAGCATCTGCCAAATTTTGTAAATGTAAATGTAAATGACTGCTAACCATTGGTTCAGGCTCCGCTAGTAGTCCACGGGATAAGATTATCCAGTTTTTATGGTCATTTATGTTAACATAAGCTCTGAATTGCTTAAAAGTATTACATAACACAAATTATACTGTAAGGATATATGAAAAACGTAAAAACATGGAGCCCGGATGTGTAACATATTAAGAGATGCACACTACTACAGTGCAACACTGCGTGAAAGAAAGCGGCGCCACTTTGTGGTGTAAAGCTGCATTACAGTTGTACTCTGACTGTTACACTCTTTGTATCACCACCTATTGTCAAAATATGGACCACTGCCCAGGAGGAATGACCAAAAGAGCACATACAGTATAAAACTCATCCAAGTAATTACAGAAAAAAACAGTCAAACATCTCAGGCTAAAGCTGGACAAAGAATAAATACAATGTTAAAATCATTCCAAAGGTTCATGTTTAAATATCTTAAATGTGAATTTATATAGTGGGTCAGGCTCAAAAATGCCTTTGGTAATCATTCATTCATTCATTCATTCATTCATTCATTCATTTTCTGAACCGCCTATTCCTAATTAGGGTCGCGGGGAGGCTGGCGCCC
>JBCNYG010000008.1:21474892-21486331 GCA_039654305.1 Porochilus rendahli | reverse complement strand
ACCATGATAGAGAGGAGAATCTTGCCAGAGGGAAGTGACTGAAACAGTTTGTGTTTGGGATGATGAATGTCCTTGATGATCTTGTTTGCCCTGGACCTG
The DNA here is from genome assembly GCA_039654305.1 of Porochilus rendahli. Taxonomy (NCBI): domain Eukaryota; kingdom Metazoa; phylum Chordata; class Actinopteri; order Siluriformes; family Plotosidae; genus Porochilus; species Porochilus rendahli. The sequence goes on along the minus strand of JBCNYG010000008.1, from coordinate 21,486,232 downwards.
CACCACCTAATCTAGATGTCCTGGAGGCTGGGCATTGCAGTCCTGGTGATATGTTCAGCACACCGGATCACTCTGTGGAAAGCTTTCCTTCCCAAAGAGCTTCAATTGTCTCGATTTGCACTTACTCTTACAAAATTACATGTACTTTATGAAGGACAAGTACGTGCAATTGTGTAAAAATATATGGAGCAAAATTTAAAATGCAACACAGGGGAAAAGGGATTTTTTAAATATTGTGCAAATGGTGGTTTCAAATTAGTGAAAGTGGAAATTGAAGCACTGGCTGTCTATCATTGACGGTATCTGCTAGATGTTGTTGATGTAAGTGCCTGTACTTTGTTGCACATTGGTTATTTCATATATGAGAGTTAATTATTTTAAATGTTTATGCTATGTAAGGCCTGCCATTTGGCAGAAGAATAGACCCAGTTGTTTAACCATCACAATGTGGCCCTTGTCAAAGTCACTCACATCCTAATGCTCGCTCGTTTTCCCTGTTTCCAACAGATTACCTTTAAGAACTGACTTCATTCTGCCTTATACCTGCCAAGCCTTTGCAGGTGCCACAAAATAATTAAGAATTATTTGCAGAACGTGAGGTGGATTTCACTGAATAGTCTCTGAGTCTGAACATCAAGGGGGCTTTTCTTCTGATATCCACTGAGCCTGAGGTGCACTGAACATATACATAACACAGTACACAAGGGCTGCTTTGTTTACATTTTCTAGGGAGCACACTTAAGCCAGTTTGACCGACCTATGCCCAAGACACACAGATATCACATAACATGACCTATGATATACGGGCTAAGTTTCGTGAGCATGCAGGAACAAGTATTATCTGAACAGTACTAAAAGTAATCAGGGGGCTAGAGAATTGCAGTGCCATGACTATGGCAAGTTGTGATATCAAAGTGCTTAGGAGTTCAAACATGTCAAAAATTTCATTTTGCACTTCATAAAGGCCTCAAAAATGTCATTGTAAAAATTAACATTGACATTGGAAATCCACGATGGCTGACTTGTGACCTGCAGCATGCAAGCAGCCAACATCATGTAAAAGGCGGGCTTATCATACACTGGTGTGCAGCTATGAATAGAAGAAATACTATTTTATGGAATGTCTATAATTTCTATAATACCTATGGGACATCCCCAAACCCTTAATTGACATTTGAAGAGCAATGACATACAAGAGCAGCCTTCCCAGAAGAGCCGCACAGACGCGTTTAAATAACCCGCCCTTTAGATCTGGAAAATATGAATGAGGTGGTAGAGAAGCGGTACAAGTCTAAATTCCTGGGGTTTTTTTCTGTGCAATGAATTGCCCTAACTCAGATCATATCAAAGATATGAATTACATGGGCTCCCAAGTGGCGCATCAGCGATGAGCGCGACTATCAACCCGGAGATCACAAGTTCCAATCAAGTTTGCTGCCACAGCTATCTGTGCCTGGGAGCCCATCGGAGCTAATTGGCCGAGCTCTCACGGGAGGGTACTCACAGCGGTCACCAGGGGGCATGTGCATGTTTACGCCCCTTCCTGGATGGTGGTGTTCTTGTGATAGGGAAGGCAATACTTGATGGGTGGGAATTGGATACTACTAAATTAGGGAGAAAAATGGACACACACACAAAAAGGAAAGACTTAAATTACATAACGATGTGCAATAGCAAGATTTTTGAAAATTTGAGGCTTTGAGTGCACAGGTAAAAAAAATTCAGATACATTTCAGTACAGGGCGTCATGGTGGTGTGGTTAGCATGTCCGCTCCACAGCAAGGTCGTGGGATTGAGTCCTGGGCTTGGGCATATATGTGTGAAGTTTGCATGTTCTCCCTGTCCTTTAGTTACTCCTAATGACGGTCGTGGGAAGACTGCCGCCCATCTCAGCCGACTGTGGGCGAGGGCAGAGTACACCCTGGACAGCTCTATTATGATTATTATTATCTTTCATATCCTTATTTTGGATTCAGTAATTTTTTCAGTGTTCATGTAGTCTTTATCTCCAATCTCAGTCTTGGTTTGTGTCAAATTTTCCTCTAACTGGCATCGGCCTAACCTGTCACTGCTGTCTGGAGTTTTGGTGCAGGCATTAAGGCAAACAGATAACACTTGTAATAATCATGGTCAAATTTAGGCAAGGTTAAAAACAGACAAAATATCAGAGAACAGCCATAATCCAACCATCCAACCATTAATACTACTAGGCTCACTGGTCCATCGCAGGGCCAAAACACACAACCATTCACATGCACACTGAGAGGGGCAATTTGAAACAGCCAATTAGCTTAATGTGCATGTCTTTTACTGCGGGAGAAAACCAGAGTAGCCAGAGGAATTTCATGCATGCATGGGGTAAACATGCAAACTTCCAACAAAAACGTTCTCACTGAGCCCAGGACTCAAACCCAGAACCTTTCTGGTGTGAGGCGGACATGCTGATCACTAAGCTAGGGAGAATGAAAATTAAGTAAAAAAAAAAAAAACAAGAAGTCCATCCATCCATTTATTATCCAAGGTCATGGAGGCAACAGGTCTAGGAGGGAAATTTACCCAGTGACACCCTCTAGGTCCTCTTGTGGGATCCCAAGACATTCCCAGGCCAGATGGGACATTTAGTCACCCCAGAGATTTCTGGGTCTGCCCTGAGATGTACTCTCAGTTGGGTCAGCTTGGAAAACCTTCAAAGGAAGGCAACCACGAGGCATTCTAATCAGATACCTGAAACACCTCAATTGATTACCTTCGATGCAGATGTGCAGTGGCTCTCCTCTGAGCTCCCCTGGACATTTGATCTCCTTACCCTATCTTTAAGACTTCATGTTAAACATTAGTGACGTTTCTTCACCAAGAAGGTTATGTTTTCACGGGCATTGGTTTGTTTGTTTGTTTGTTTGTTTGTCTGTCTGTCTGTCTGCTAGTAACATTACTCAAAAACCTATGAACAGTTGATAAAATTTTGACACGATCCAGATTATTGTCCGGATGCAGGGAATTTTTAAAGATTTCTAAGCTTCTGTGTCCGGACCTTACCGAAGCGTAACTTCCAGGCTTGCATTTGATGGTGTAATCGCATTCCTTTACCTTTCTGTACAACTTATAGGCCAATTATCACAAAAATAATCCATTTATTAATGCTGTCTCATCCGAGCACAAGGCCTCTTATTCAAGGCAGGCCCTACACACAATGCAATCATATAAATGTGTGTGTGTGCATTGTAGGGCTCAAATAAAAACAAAATATGCATTTATGAAAAAATGCTGCATTTATAATAACACCATATGGGGTACTGAACAGCCTGGGCAGAAGTCTGCGCTCTTCGAGTGCTTTTCTAGTTTTAATTTGGTTTCACCCAAATGAGGATGGGTTTCCCTCAGGGTTTCTTCCTCTTGTCATCTGAAGGAGTTTTTCCTTCCACCATCACCACAGCCTCGCTCATTGGGGAAGTGTAGGGTTTACAGAGAAATGTGGAAATCCTCTATCAAATCGTTTTTTTTTTTTTACTATTTAAAGCTTCTGTACGTAATACATAGCTGTTTTACTATTTAAAGCTGTCTGTGTTCCGTTGCCCATTATAATCTTTTCCTTTTATCGACCGGTTCCAGATCAAACTTCTTACTCTGTTCAGAAGGCTTGCATCCAGGAATTGGCTCTTGACTGTTAAAGATGAGATGAGTTGAGGTGCTTTATGGGTAATATTTAATAAAGCTGATAATTATAGACCTGTAAGGCTTCAGTTTTTCAGGCTAGAAGCCTTGATGTACTTCTTACTCTTATGCACAGTCGTGCACCAGGGCCTCAGACTCTTTCTATCCTGGTTAGAGCCAGCTTGTGCTGTTCTGTGAAGGGAGTAGAACACACTTGCATGAGATCTTCAGTTTCTTGGCAGTTTCTCATGTGGAATAGCCTTCATTTCTCAGAACAAATAAAGACTGATGAATTTCTGGGGAAAAAAAGTAATTTTTTGGGCCGTTCAAAGTTCAAAGTTCAAACCCTCAGATTCTCCAGATATTCTTATTTTTATCACAATAACAGTTTTCATCTGATTATGAAAGTGTTTTATAATTATTTATTGTTCTTTTAAAATGGCAAACCTGGATTATCTGACATGCTGTACTGAAAATGGGCCTCTGTACACCGATGTAGATAAGCCAGCCATTTCCACCTATAATATTCATGTGCAAATAATGTGTAGCCTGTCTGTCTGATCAAAGATTACTGTAAAAAAAAAAAGGAAATTTGTAAGTGAACCCTACATATATATTCATATATATGTTTTTTTTACTGTACGTGTCTTTATTTCAGCCTCCAAAGCAACTAGAAAATTTTGACGGTACATGATTTCCTGTACCCTGTTCCTGACTTCTCATTTCTCATACAAAATCCGGCGCCCGGCGTTATTTGTTATTGCTGAACAAATGCTCGGACAAGTCCGGGAACTGATGATGGAAGTCCGGGTCGGTCATGATTTTCTTCCTTGAACTTCTCTCCTGTCCGGCCCGTTCCCGTCCGAGTGGATGGACGAAAATGAAGCAGCAGAGGGGCAGGAAATAATAATATCAGATGAACAGATAGTGGCATCAGAGACAGGAGAGCTAAGTGAAAGTGAGAGTGAGGGCCGGAAGCCACATTTAAAATGAATGTGATAAAAGAAGGTGCCGATACGCTGCTTGAGTTTGTGGACTCACTGCTGCTGAATTAAGGCTGATTACGGTAAAGGTCTGGGAAAGGGTAGGGAACCTGGAGTTTAGCGATTGCTGGACTTTTGAGGTTCCTTGACGGCCTATCCCCCCCTAATAATCCGCGGGTAGTGATTATTTTCAATACCCACTGTACTTCACAAATAACCTGTGAAAGTGAGAGTCATTAAATATGTGCAGCGCTTGTGCAGCGCTTATGGGTAACAGTTTCTATGAATTAGTGGTGAGCGGATTGTGAATGGCGAGGTGCATGCTGGCAGTTTCAGTCCTCTGCAGTCCTGTATGAAGGCAGTTCGGGCTTCTTGGAAGTGGAATCCTGGGTGCACACGTGCAGACACCTGACATGTGCCACAAGGGTATGAAAAATGCTCCCTTTTGTATTTTTGGGAGCAAGTTAAAGTTGAACACTCTCCAAGGAACACTAATGAAAAAACTTTAATCCTTATTTGAACCTTTTCTGCTCCTAACCTTTTTCTCATTTACCCTTTCTCTCTCTTGTTGTCTTAATCTAACTCCTTTTTTCTGTTGCTCGTTCTTTTACCCCAGTCTCCCTCATTCATCTTCTCTTGTGCTTTAGGACTTGCAGCTGATTTTAATGTGCTTTATTGGCTGGTGCCTGGTCTGGTGTAATTGCGCCGGTCTGCTGTTCCAATACTGTATCCCACTGAATGATTCACATTTTTATCACGTTTGATTACTTTGGCCTCCCATTAGGCTCCTGGGCTTCTGCCGCAACTTACACCGTTTTTTTTTTTTTTTTCCAGGGCTTATAATATTAAGTACAAGAAATAAATGCAAACAAGGCTAGGAATAAAAGGGTTTTGGTTTGAAGACTCCTTTTTCAGCAGGTGTGTTTGCACTGATGAGTTGTTCTCTGCCAGCTCACCAAGGTTTGTGTGGTTGTGTGCTGTCCCTGTTATTTGTGATGGCGTTTAAATGCTGTCTTACAGGAGCACTATATAGATACCAATTACATCCACCCAAGAATGGAGGACAAGGAGGAGAAAAGGAAGGTTGGGAATGGGGGACAGAGAAAGGAACTGGAAAAGAAAAGATGAATGGAAGGGAGAGAATGGAAGCAGCCAGAAATTGGAGGGCTCTGTCTGTAAGCATAATAGTCTCTTGCTATCTGACTCTGGGGAACTCTCCTGCTGCATGTGATGAGAGCGAGAGAGAGAGAGAGGGGGGGGGGCAGTGGGTATGTGATAGAACATGCTAGAGAGAGAGGGAGAGAATGAGTGAGGGTGTGTGGGTATGTGGGTGTGAGGGGTAAATGCATTGAAGAGCACAGAGCTATAAGGAAGAGAGACGAAGTGGTACAAAACAGAACTGCTGACAGAGATGTAAAAAAATGGTGAAAGCGAGAAAGGGGGTGCAAGAGATGAAGGGAGGATGGTGTGAGTGTGGTAGAATACGAAAAGAGGAAAAAGACAGAAGGACAGGGAGAGATGTGGTCTCTCAGCAACACATTCAAAGACTCTGACTTCCAGTATGTGTGTATGTGTACACGTGCACCCGCGCGTATGTGTGTGTGTGTGTGTGTGTGTGTGTGTGTCTGTGTGTGTGTGTGCATGTACTTGAAGACTGGACCACCGATGTATGTGCACACACACAAACACACACACACGGAACGAGAGTCTAAAAATGTTAGAATCCGACTGTGTCACTCAAAAACCGAGGTGCACTTGGTGTTATTTCTGCTAACGATCCTTTGCAGAAGTCACTAATTTCCCCATTTCTCTGTTTCCTTTTTAGCCACCTTGCATAAACTAGTAGCTTCTAACAGCATTGACTTCTAGAAACAATGTCAGGCCGGAAAATGTTACCCTAACATAGCTTAACACAGCACCGACAAACAGAGCATGCTTAACATGGTAGTATAAGGAAGTGTAGCTGTGTAATTTATTTAAATTATCCAGTTAATTGTCGAGTTTAGCCTTTTAATTTACGCCAAAGCTAATAAACATATTGAAAAACCTATTTGCTCAGAACCACTTGACAAGAAGTGCACTCGTGAGGGCGCAATGACGTACCGTTGATACGCATCATGCAAAAATATATAAGGAGCACACGTCCATTAGGATGGAGCATAAAATCTATCTCAAGGTAGCACAGGGGAAAGACATCATAGCAAAAGCATTAAATAAACATGCTATCATCAGCTCGAGTGCTGACTAGTGTGTTGAGATCATGTGATGCGGAAGTATGAAGTCCGGGGACCGTGAGCACTGCGGAGCATGCTGGGTAGCGTGTGCACTGGCTCAGGTCTGCTAATTCTGTGATAGTTTTAGTGTCTCCGTGGTTTCATGATTGCGTCAAAGGAGCCCAAGGTACCACATACTGCTCTAAATAATACATTTTTTAAATTAGTAAGGATTTTTGGTCAGAATTGAACTTTTTATTTCAGTGTTTATTGAAATTGCTAAAATATCTATTTGTTGAAGCTCCTACAGCGTATTAAATGAACATGAAATACAGTGTTAATAAAGTGTGTGTGGGGTTTATTTCTCCTGAAATTATGCCTTCTTCTGTTTCTTAACACTTGATTACAGACTTTCATTTCTCTGATCACGAAGTCTTGTTATTGTAAGCAAATACATATTGAAAAAAATAAATGTTCAGTCAGAATAAATTATAATGATTCACTTTCAAAACATTTTAATGCACACTCACTTACGGTTCAGGACTCCAAATCCATTGGCTAATTCCATTGATGTCAATCTCTCCTTCTCCCTCTCTCTCTCTCTCTATATATATATTATATATATATATTTATATATCCTGGAGAAGAACATGGCCCGGTGGCTCTGTCTGAAGTTCTGTCCCTCCGTGGTGTGGATGTACTCCAGGATCTTGTGTTCAGTGTTCATTATAAAGCTGTGTTAGTCCCCCTCCAGCCAGTGCTGTTATTCGTTTAGTGGCATCTTTATAGCAAATAAGCTCTCTATCCCCCACATCGTAGTCCCTCTCTGCTGGTGATAACTCCTGAGTATAAAGAAATGGTGTGCAGTCTTCGGACCTCACGTTTCTGTCACAGAACGGGTCCCAACACCAATGTCTGACATCTGTATCAAACAGCTTTTCGAGTCAGAATGCTTGAGGTTAGGACTGTAGTGAATGCTTTCTTGAGCGTCTTGAGTGTGTGGGTTTTTTACTCAGCAGAAATGTTGGAGGGGATGCATGGGTACTGAAATTCCTAGTAAATTTTCAACTTACAAAAAAAAAATAGGAACTGTTGAAATTGTTTTATGGTGGTGAGATGTGGCCATGAGGAGACGGCTTTCACCTTTTGTTGGTCCATGGAAATGCTTTCTGAGCAGATGATAGAGTTCAGGAACACTATGTGGGACTTGACCCTATGAAATTCACCCTTTTCTGTCTTGACGTAGCCCTGCAGCAGTCGTCAAGCTTTGTAAATACCTTTGCTTGGCAGAGCTGTTCAAAGCTGGCTGGGCCTAGAGGCAGATAATGCTGCTGTTTCACAGTGACCTTGTTTAACCCCTGGTGGTCAATACAGAACCTGAGTCCTCCTCTCTTTGTTATCCATACAGAAGAAGCCTGATGCTGCTGGAGATGTGGAGGGATGGATGTAGCCCTGCTTCAGGGCTTAGTTGATGTATTCCTTCATTGCCTGTTAATCATTCACAGTCAGTGGCTAGATCTTTACCTTGTGAGGTGTTCAGCCTGGGAGAAGGTCAATTTTGTAGTCATAGGGATGGTGGGGCGGAAGCCTGCTGGTCTTTTTGTTATTGAAGACTTCTAAATATTGCTTGTACACGCTGGGAATACTGATTTCACAGGTTCTGGGCTTTCCACTGTAGTTGCAGCATGGGAGCCATCGGAAGAGCCGAGGCAGTGCCGGTGGTCCTAGCTTGACCACATTATGATGAGCCTAACATTCTCACGTGAATGGAGAGAGCTTGTTTGCATTCCGATGTAGCTGCTGCATCCATGATGCTGGTTTCATTTGCTCAAAGAAGAAGACAGATGTGAACTGCAGATTTCCTGCTTTTTATTGAAATCGGAGCACATATTAGAAACACAGTCCCTTCCTGTAAATGGTAGGCAAGCAGTGGTCAAATGATCAGACAAACAAATCGAAGTAGGCAAGGCAGAAATATAAAAATGCGTGACGAGCTAAATTCATACACAGGTGATCAATGTCAGAGGTGAGGCACCGAATCTTGAACAAGAAGGGAAGCAAAGATTATATATAAGCACTAAATTACATCTGCTTGGTATATACTGGCAAAAACACAGACACAGTACTTTGCAACTTGAACTCAAGAGTCTTTATATAGGCTGCTATCATCAGCTCGAGTGCTGACAAGTGTGTTGAGATCATGTGATGCGGAAGTATGAAGTCCGGGGACCGTGAGCACTGCGGAGCATGCTGGGTAGTGCCTGAGCACTGGCTCAGGTCTGCTAATTCTGTGATAGTTTTAGTGTCTCTGTGGTTTCATGATTGCGTCTGTGCTTCATAAGGCCTTTTTAAAGGAGCCCTAGGTACCGCATACCGCTACAAAGTTGCAATTTTTGGTTGTTTTGGCGGTTTCTGCACCCTGTATTTGAACAGATTTATTCCAAGAGTCCATTTTTTCCTTTTGAATGTTAGTTTGGTCTGCTCATGCTACACAAATCAGAGACCAAAAGTTATCAAAAGCTTAAAACATTGCTGTGAAAAAGAAAGTGGTTATAATTCACACGTATATTAGAGCCTTGGGCCCAAACTTCACTAAAATAAATCACAGTCAGATCACATTTATATTACAATGTCCAGGGAAAGTCATGGCTTCTTGCTGAAGGGAACAGCACAAAAGTCACGTGTTATACTTTCATGGGCAGTTCTAAGAGGAATGATCCGAACTACCACAGACCTACTCATGAAACTTGTAAAACTTTGTGATGATGTTGATTGATTAAGTATCATACATCACGAGGAGTGGGCGTGGCTGTACAGCCAATTTTCTATATCTTTTTAAATATTGCCATAAAATAGAAAACGGCTGTCATTCACAAATACATTTTAGCATCTGCCCCAAACTTTGCATGAATAAGAACAGTACCAGCCTAAACACATTTGTATTACAATGTCCAGTAGAAGTGCTGTCGCCACGGTCTGGCTAAATGAAAGAGTCAAAAAAAAATCAAGTGTATATTTTCTTACGTGCAGCAGCACCAAGAGGTATGTCCTGATCCACCTCAAAATTTCTTAGTAAACTCTTGAGACCATGATGATTTCTGATGGATTGTGAGTTTTTGTCATGGTGTGTGGATGTGGCAGGGCAGCAACTTTGGGCAACTTAGATTTTTCTAAATGCTTCCAAATAGATAAAGCCAGCTTCTTGCAATCGCTGCTTTACCCAGTGTGATAGGAACTATGTATTTCAAATGTATTGCACCATCACATGGTATTTGTACAAATTACACCATCAGCATACAGAACCGATTTGGGGGGGGGGGGGGGTTAGTTGCACAAAATCCTGTATGATTTAATATGTACAATGTAATTCGGTCTATTTATTTCTTATTTCCTTGTTTATTTATTGGTTATCTTTGCTGTTTGCAGGATGTTGCATAAATGATTTCACCAGCACAGACCTGTCTATCATAAGCCAACTATCATGGTCATTGTACATGAGAATTAACATCAGTCATTGCAGCAAAGTTTTCCGTTTACCTCGAAAGTTCTCACTTTTCCTTTAAAACACACACACACACACACACGCATTTCACTAATGACACAAATATCAAATTTTGGCTCAAGGAGTGCGAGTGGTTCGGGGAGCATAAGGAATCATTTTAATACATAAATTGGCACCACAGTGTCCTTACATTAACCTTATTGAGAGTCTTTTGGATGAGCTGGATCAAACTTGATGTAGTGGTTTAATTGTACTATTCTGTATACAAGATCTTCGGTAATAGAACCTTTTCTGCTGGCAGATCAAAAGTTGCAATATATAGCCATAGTGTTTATTCATTTCTTGTTTCCATAGAACTGTGAACTGGGAATCAGATGGGATTGGCTCCAGCTTCCCCATGACCCAGCAGTATAGTATTGATGAGGAATGTATAGATGGATAGAACTGTTGCATAAAAGCTCATTAAAATCACATTCTTTATCCTGTTAGAGTCGCAGAGTGGCTGGAGCCAATCACAGTCAATATTTGTGACGAAGGCAGAATTCACCCTGAACATTTCGGCAAGCCAATAGAACACACACACACACACACACACACACACACACACACACACACACCAAACACAAAACCATTTACATTCACATACACACCTGGGGCAATTTGGAACAGGCAATTAATTATTAGAATGTACATGCCTTTGGAATGTGGAAGGAAACCGGAGTACCCAGAAGAAACCCACGCAAGCGAAGGAAGAACATGTAAACTCCACACAGAAACGGCCAGGCCCGGAACTCACTCGAACCCAGGACTGTCTTGCTTACCCGCTACACCACCGTGCCGCCCAATATATAAATTTTCAAATTTTTTTATAGGTTTAGTATGCCATTACATGTAATATATGGTCATATTATATTAACGGTTGGAATAATCATTAAATTATTCACAATGTTATGTTATCCTTCTGCTTAATTCAGTCCTGGACATTTTATTT
>JBCNYG010000008.1:21418500-21430045 GCA_039654305.1 Porochilus rendahli | reverse complement strand
ATCTGAGGAAAGGGGAGAGAAGACTGGCTCAGTGTGATGTAAATATAGTCTTTTTCAAGATGTCTCGGTTTCTCCCTCTCTTTTCTCTTCTTCCCTCTCCTTGACCTATATGTTTCACCCCTCCTCTCTCACTGTCATCACACTCATATAAATGTATGTACTCTAAAAGCCTGCCTGGGTTTCTTACATGCGTGAAAATGCACTGATTTAAAATTTAAAAAAAATAAAAAATGATATATGGGGATACAAAAAATGTTATGAAAATATCAGTACTGCAGATATTGGTATGAGTTTTTGTTTTCCTCTTGTTGACTTTCTAATATAACTGTTGGTGGTGCAGTTTTCAGTGTCAGTTGTCATCCCAGGACTTTATTAATGTCATCAAACTACTAATATCAATAATAATAATTATTATAATCATAATTATTATTATAAATCCATAATGAAATAAATGCCCTTTTCCTTGATAGCCCAGTACTTGCATCCCATTCCTTTTTTGTGACGTCACTTCCTGTCCTCTGATGACAGGTGAATGAGCTAAAGCAGGGTACTGCATGTGCAAACAAAACAAGCATAAACAAGAAGCTAGACTCTTCTGTCTCTTGTACTTTCTCTCTTTATGTTTCCGAATAACTTTTCTGTCTCTCTTTCTCCCCCCTAAGTGTTCTAAGTTTCAGTCTTAGTCCGTGAAAGCCCATTCCGGTTCTCTTAAATACTAAGCCACTGTCTATATCAATCTCGACATACTAGATCTGATCACGCTAGTACAGCCCTTTTTTAGCAACCTTGTTAAGACTAGAAATGAAGGAGGGTTACTGTATGAGAAATAACAACCTAAGGTGTTTACCAGATTGATAACTTCTGCACTGCATCTCACACATGATCAATAGCATGGTGTTGATTGTGCGAGGCGAGTGGAAGATATAAACCGTCTAAGTAAGAATTATCTGAAACTTAGTGCATTTTTCAAGTCAGGTTTAAATTTACTTGTGACAAGGAGGAGTTCATGATGTAACTTCCTCAAAGCACAGGACAGATGGTTCCATACTTTAAGTGAGTAAAGCTTATTCTCTGTAGAGCTGACCCACTGCAAAAAAAAAAAAAAAAAAAAAAGTGCTTCAGCTTTCTACGGACATTATAGAACAGTGTTGTCAGTCCTTGAGGGCCCCAACGCATCAGAGGTTTGTGTTTAATACTCTTTTAACACACCGCCTCCAACTCTGATGACCATGATAATTATCTGATGAGTTGAACAAGGTGTGTTAAAATCGGTGGAATTCTTTCAGGACTTGAGACTGACACCATGGCTCTATATGCAACGTTTTCCAAACTGGTGCTCAGGGACTTAAAAGTATTCAGTGTTGTATATGGGTTGGTTCCAATATGTTTGGGGCTGCAAGAAAGTTTAAAAAAAAAATGTCTGTGGACCTGGGGTTTGGGAAACTTTACTCTATACAACAATATATCCCCCCCACAGTCCTCTTCTTTGCAGTTACAAACTTTCACCACTAGATGATGCATTATTTTAGACACCCGCCTCTCCTTCTCTCCTCTCTCTTTGGTTCAGGTAGCAGAATTTTGATGCACCTTATGTTAATGGTGGATCATTGCAGCAGTTTATTTCTGAATTATGTATATTATTTTTTGTAGCTCTGTATACTATTAAGTGTAAAATGTTCTGTTTACTTTTTATTGTATGCATAGATGTTATAGATGTTAGAGAGATCTACATGATGGTGTAGAAGAGTATAGTTTCTGTGACTATTGTTTTCAAATCAGCAAATTTGTATGATTTAATGTAAATAAAAATGCCTTGAACAGTCTTCTCCTTACTACACTTGTTAAGTGCACGCTCACACACACTGACCCACGTAAAGGGTTTGAGATTGGTGTGTGCACTTTCCCAAGTGAGATGTTCACTCACAACAGTGTCATCTTTAACGGGCAAAGGAAACACATGTTGTTTTCCCACTCTATTTGTTAATTTGACTGTCTATGTTAGCTCTGTTTTGGAATGAGAAGTCTTCCTTTTCAATAAATATTCATATGTCATGGAAATATTTGTATTGTTTGTGCATTGTTTATAAGTTTCTATCTGAAGAGAGTATGTAATTGTTATCAGAAGGGTATTTTAAGTGTTTTCATATAGAATTAATGCCTAACGAACTTCATGCAAGGACTCTGGAAAGAAAGAAGTTGCTTGCATTTAGTCGCTTTTTTTGGATGAATAACTAAATAACCCAAATAATTATAATTCTCACTCACTCTCATTGACTTACTCTCTCACTCACTCACACAGTGTCATTCACTCTCACTCAATCTCTCACTCACTAATTGGCTGAACCATTTAATCCTTAAAATTAGGGTCACAGAAAGACTGGAGCCTCAGCCCTCACTGGGCGAAGGTTGGTGAACAGCTTACCAGTCCATCGCAGGGCCAATGACTGTAACCATTATTACACCTAGGGACAATCTGGAACAATCAACTAGCCTAGTAAGCATGTCTATGAACTGGGAGGAAACCAAAGTACCTGCGGAAAACCCACACAGGCATTTTGGGGGGCGTGAACAACGTGCCATGTGTAAATAGAAATCGTATCAGAAAGACCTGGACTGATGTAAGCTTAACATAAACAGTTGGCAGGCCAAAAGCTGCATTCACTCTGGAAGCGATGAGCGACAAGCGTATAAGCAAAGTCAGTCATCACCAACAAAGTGAACAACGAGAGGAAGTGTTGCAAAGTGGGCGGGTGTTAATTTCAACTGAGCTGAACTTTCATGCGACAAAATTTGAGCGATTACCAGTGAAACCATTGATAAACAGATGCCACCAAACTCTGAGTTCGCCAAAACCTTTCCACAGGGAAACAATGAACACGAGTTTAATTACTCTGCCTATATCAACATGGAGGAGCTAATTATTACCATATCTAATGATCCTGTGCTTTATGACTGCACACTGACATTTTATAAGAACAATAATCTCAATCATGACGCCTCGGGTTTCTGAAACAGTCGGCATTTAGTGATTTTATTTATATATAGGTTTAACTTTTCCTGGGGCATGATGCACAAAATTCTTCATTCTGGACTTGCATTTCTACTACAATAATAATTAGAAAAGCACTTGGCGAGCGCAGACCTCTGCCAAGGACGTTCAGTACCACATTATTGTAAGCCACATTATTGTGAGAAATGCAGCATTTATATAAATGCAACATTTGTTTATCATTTGAGCCCTACAATGTAAACGCGCAGCCATTTATATGATTGCACTGTGTATAGCGCCTGCCTTGAATAAGAGGCCTTGTATTTGTATGAGGAGGCATTAATAATTGGATTATTTTTGTGATAATTAGCCTAAAAGAAAACCATCGAACGCAAGCCTGGAAGTTACGCTTCGGTATGGTCCGGACACAGTGACTCAGATGACTACGTCGCCCTAGCTAAAAAAATTTTACAGATTCCCAGCATCCAGACAATAATCTGGTTCACTGCCAAAGTTTTTGTTTTCTGACTCATCCTGAAAATATTATTGAGTAATGTTCCTAACACAGACAAACAAAAAACAAACTAATCAAGGCCGGTGTAAACATAACCTCCTTTCCGGAGGTAATAATAAGAATACCTATAATAAGCTGTATGATGATAAGATGAGCTGAAATGAACTCATATGAGTGACACGCCCCTCTAACAGGGCGATGTCGCCTGCATCTCAGCGGCGAAGCGATTCGTCGCTTCCTGTGTGAACGCGCCTTAAAGCGACCAGCCTCTGAACAACACAGAAATGCAGAAAGTGTTACCGGTGTCCCCTAATACTACAAATAACTGAGGAGAAAAAAAGATTTATCAACACACACACACACACATACACACACCTCTGAATGTGTTTACAGAACAACTTTTGACTTCCAACATTGCGGACGCTGTAGCATCAGGGTGTTCTATTTTGTGTTATATATTAATATCTGTGTGTGTGTTTGTGGTGGGTATATCCGGGGTGTTGCATTTCCGGTGTGGGCGGGTTCCGGGAGTGAGAAATCGGTGGTGTCTGATCCACGTCCGCTGCATTAAGCTCTCGGCTCATGTTTCCTGGAGTTGTGAAGAACCGTTCGGGTAGTTTTTATTAAAGTTCTGTGCAGCCGGCGGTTTGTTCTCTTTAGTGCTGTTGAAGTAAGGGGGAAACATTCTGATAGTTTTGAGTGAAAACGGAAATCTGAAGGCTTTCTGGAACGTTCTTTCTCCTAATTAAAGGATATTGTTTGGTCGGGAGGTGTTCTGTCGGCGGAGGAAACCTGCTGAGGTAAGGACTCAATTACATCCCGGTTAAAACTCAGTCGGAACCGGTTTGTTCCACACCGTTAAGCGGATTCTCGAGGTTCTTGTAGCCGGAGGCGTTGAAAGTTTGTCGCTTCACTATTAAATGGGTGGGGTGTGTTTGAGCTCAGAAAGAGCAATAAACCAAAAACAGATCTATATATAATGATTTACTTTGTTCCAATGTGGTTTAATTGCCTGTTTTTATTGTTACTCATTTATTCACCTCGTTCTTTGTCTATTTATTCAACTTCTCCTCTTTAGTGTTAACTGCACCATAAATATACCGTATTTCCGGGGTACTGTGTGTCTTTTTGAGAATAAATGTCTTTTCTGAAAGAAATATTTTCCTGTAAATGAATCAAGTCCTTTTTTTATTCGGTTTTCATGATAATAATAATAATAATATTAATAATAATATTATGCACTGTTCTATTGTCGCTCTTACCGTGTTTCCGGTGTTCCTAATATTCTTCATACTCAAGCGCCGATTGGATTAAAGTCTATAATCTGATAATCCTGATTTATCTCCTAATTAATGCATATCATGTTACATATTTTCCTACAATTACCGGTTTAATCAGGGATTGAAATCAGAAGTCACTGTCCGCCGGTGAGTGTATGCTACCTTGTTTCCGGTGTAAAGTCTGAGGATCATTATGGACACAATGCTCATTATTTTATTCTTCATATAACTCCTTACTATGAGCTCTTTTATTTTGCTTTTACGAACAATACAGTTTGACAAAACTGCAATTATTTTTGCTCATTAGTTCATAATTCATTCATGAACTTTTTAATCTATTTCAGTGACGTTAAACAGTAAATTCCACAAAGATAAAAAAAAAGAAGAAAAGGTGTAATGTTCATTTTGTAAATGCATAAAAAAATGTGTAAAAGTTACAAGAAAATGTTATAATCATGGGAATGTTGATGGGTGCTTTATATCCATGATGATAAATCATTAATAAATGACTAACTCGGTATTTGGGCATTTAGATTTATATATATATAAGCAGTATCCAGGATGTATTCTAGTATTTGGATTTATTGGCATTTATAGTCCTTATGAATAAAATATTGACCTGGAATGCCAACTGATGTGCATGTTTCTATCTGACCCAAGCATGCACAACCAGTACCATACAAAACCAGAGACTTCTGTTTCACTAAGCCCAGGTTTACCCCGGTAGGAAGAGAAGGTAGTGTAAGATTCCTCCATACTGATGTAGTGTTGTCTGCGGTGTGTAACTGGGAAATGCAGTAGCACTGATCAGAGTGTTTACAGTTAGCAATTTTACACTGGAGCAATATGTCTGTGATTTCCACGTCTTCAGGGAACTTTATGTATTCATGATGATCATGGCAAAAATTTTCACTGTCAGTTTTGCTATGATGAACATGGGAAGTGAAGTGTAGTTTAACAGACCTTAATTAACCTTTACAAAGGGTAACAGGCTGTAACAGAGTGTAACAGACCTCGATGCGCCATTATCCTTCAGGTTTCATCTCTTGGATGCACCCTGCCTCCTTTTTATACCCCGGTCGTGCACCAAGTGCCATCATAAATGATGAAGATCCATGGTTTTTTGAATTGCTGACATCGTGCCAGAGTGTAAACCCCAGGTGAATTACAACAAGATTCTTGTCTGCTCTGCAGTCTTATTTTGCCTGACATTTCCTGATTCCAGCAAAATGTGTGTGAGTGTGTGCATGTGCACATGTTAATCATCAGTCATCAATGAGGGACTTAATTCAGATCAGTGAGTTTGTGTGAAACTGACAGTGGGTACAAACAGGCTGCAGCCTATCTTAGCCAAAGATGGGTGAAGGCAGGTTACACCCAGAGCAGCTCACCGGATTGCCACAGGACCCACGTGCACGCAACCATTCCCATGCTCATCCACACCTATGGGCAGTCCAGAACTTTCCACTGTTTTTGGACTATGGGAGGAAACTGTAGTTCCAAGATAAAACCCATCAGCACAGGGAGAACATGCAAACTGCATTCAGAAACACTCTGACCGATCCCCAGGACTCAATCCCATGACCTTCTTGCTGTAAGGAGGACGTAGTTATATAAACATATAAATATTTGTGTTTTTTCACGTTCTCACATTCAATCACGATTGGTGTCCAATCATAATAAATTGTAATAATCCTGATAATTTTTGACAGTCAAAAGTTTTGTCAAGACCATCAAAATTCCACCAAGTTCTCTCAAGTTCATGACGATTCAACCCCCAATAACCCCCACCCCCCACGCTCTCAAGTCATGGACTTATGGACAATATGGACATTGTGGCCCAACTGTAAACCAAGGGTGAAGGAGTTGTTGAGGGAAGCCAGTGCAGCTTCGCAAGAGAACAGACTGGGGTGCTTTCTGCAAACCTCATGGAGAGGAAGCTAGTTTTCTCACAGTCTGTGTAACAGAGTACGGTAATTACATTTTTGGACAATACTGTACCTCTAAAATATGTACACTGCTTCCCAAACAGCAAACCATGGCACACATTAAAGTCATTCTGAATGAAAAGAGGAGAACTTTTAGTTTGGGTGTTAAAATGGTACGGAAACAGCTGTCTGGGAAAACAAAGGGGGGTGGGACCTTCTTATGGGAGGTATCAGGCATGGTGATGAGATGGAGTAAAGGAGGATAGTGGACAGAGTTGTGAAGGACTGTTGGAATTGAGATTTGAACTCCTCACCGTACGTTTAATGCCATTAATTGTGATCGTTTCCTGACCACAGTTAATTCCCATAATTAGACATGCACTGAAACTGATTACAAACTGGAATTGGACAATTTTCAGTGTGAGAAACCTACTGAAGATCAGCATGGAAATCTCACATATTTCTGAGACTGTATGCATGAGTCAAGTGCAGGTAATTGTCATAGTCGCTTGCATAGTTAAACCCTCAGGCTAGCACGTAATCAGTGTTTACATAAAGCTTGCAATTTGTAATACATGTAAGGACAAAATTCACTGTAAGGGAAGCACCGCAAAAATGTTTGGGGGGGGACACACACTTAACCCGACACTTAACACACCGTCAACCAGGGGAACATGCCAGGTGTGAAACAGCTAACAAAAGAAAAGTTGCTAAAGTTAACACTAGCAGAGCTATCATCAGTCTAGCTATCACTGCCCAAAAAGATGTGCAGACCATGGACACACCTCACTACTATCTTTGTTGTAAATAAGATTTAAAATGTTTTAAATGAGTAAATGTTCATTGACATCTGAAAGCATGTACTTACATTATTATGTATATCATTACATCTGCTGTTTTTTCCTTACTCTTCATAAAATGTTAATCGTCTCGTTAATTACGATAGTCTCTGGGACAGTATATCATCTAACAAAAAGTTATCGAGACAGACCTACTGCTGTGAGCTTAATCAAATGCAGCTTTAAGGGAATTTGTGGTGAATTACTGTTATGTATGACATCAGTCCATTCCTTCCGGCAACATCTTTCCAGTTTTAACGTTGGTGCGACTTTATAGATAGTAGGTGTATAATAAATCCTAACTTAATATAATAAATATGAGACAATAATTTAAATTAAGAAATAAAATTTGATGTAGTTCATGTATAACCGGGGAAATGTTTCCTTCACATTCCCCACGTTTTAGCAATATATTATTATATCTTCAGTTTAAATGTTCTCGTGGACGTATACCTTACCTGTCTTACAATTAGTACCACTACTAATACAACAATGATAATAACTATAACTTAATGACTTTCAGTAATGATAAAATGAATAACTTAAGTGTTGTATGTTTTGATTATATCTATGTTTAATGTGTTTTTTTTTCCTAAGAGAATGGGTAAAGCATCTGATAATCACTTCGCCTTAGAAAAAATACAACATTACTGTAAATAAAGAAATGGGTGTAATCACAGAATGAAACAATAAAAGGTACAGTTTACATTATTAGTTGGAACCACTGCAGAGTGTTGGCATAAAGATGGGACTGGTTCCAATGCAAGACTGGATATGAATCAGTTAAAAAAAACACTAGAAAATAACCCCATGGTGCTTGTATGAACCAAAGGCGCATCGACACATAAACACAAGACTCTCCCTGCCCGGTTTATTGTGTGTATTTGAAAAGTGCTGAAGTTGCCGCTGTCTTATCAGAGACTGTTTACACTCGACAGCTAGCATTTACACATGTAAACAAGCTGCAGGACTGAGAAAGCATGCTTTGTTCTGCACTTTATGTTAAGTCATCTTATACGTGCTGATAAAATACCATAATGCAAATAATTAAACTCGTATTTGGACTTTTGGTTTATTTGATTTATTTATTTGTTAATTTTTGGGAAAAGGAAATAAATAATAAAGGATGCAATCATTCTGTAGATGCAACACTTACAAGAGAAATGTTACTCCTTGCGCTTTAGAGGTACTGTTTCGTTTGTTGTAACAAGTTCAGACAACATTCCACACCCATCTTATTGGAATGGGGGGTTTTATTTCTTAGTGATATGGCAAGCACTAAAGGCACGTTGTACGAGTGTTTACGTCTATGCAAAGGTGACACTCGATCGGACATGAGGTTTCATTAGTCATCGATCATGTGCTTATCCTAGAATGATATAAATCTCGAGGCGATGCTTCATCTGTTACCGCTTTTCCTACTTGATAGAAGCTTCTAAACGCCATCCTGTTAGTATAAGATTTGGTTTGTGTGTGTGTGTGGTGAAGAGTAAATCTCTGCCTCGCACTTGCTTTCCTAAAGTGTGCACTAAAGACGGGTGGCTGGCTAACACTAAAGTATGATGATTGAGATGAGGTCTTGATTGCTAGAATGAATCTGAGGTATGGCACCATGATCTGGCAACAAAATGGCTGTTTCATCCATCGCAAGTAATTGCTCCTAGTTGCTGTTTGAACAGGCAGTCTGGAAGGTGTGGGGTGTGTCTTTATTCATAACCTGCGGCTATACTTTGAGTTTGTTTAGTTTCCATGTAGTAGACAGTCCGTGCCAAGCTTATACGAGACAGAATTCCATCTCCATGCTTTAATATTTTCCATGTGTGCATCAAGGATACAGGACTGTGTTAGTTATTGTTGTACTCCACAGGACTTAGAGAGTCTTATGACTGCTTACCCTTTTACACTGTGTGACTTCCGCTTAAAAAGAAATAGGAGAAAATATGCAGGAAATATTTGTTGAGGTGGTCTCAGAAAAGAGGATGATGTGTTGTGCAAAGACAGCCTGAGGTTATGCTTTACTCTCAGTTTGTTGTTCGCAGTGGTTGGGCTTTTGACAAGTAACATGCCGTTAGATTTTGGAGATGATCAAATTCCTAATAGAAGAATTAAAAAAAAAAACGTAAACGTCGTGAGAGCGGAAGATTTAACATTTTGGTTTATGTGGGGTAGGGGCATTCAAAGATATTGCATCGATGTATCAAAATCTGGCTGGGAACATTTATTCATTTTCTAAACCGCTTAATCCTAATTAGACACAAGTCATAACACCTCCACCATCATGGCTCACAGTTGGCATGAAGTTCTTCAGAAGAACGTTTGTACTGTGACTTTGGCCAAACAACTCCACCATTAGTTCATCTGTCCAGACCGCATTACTCCAAAAGTTTTGGTCTTTACCTGGTATGTTGACAAATTGTAGCCTCACTGTTTTTTTGAGAGTACTACAGGCTCTTTAGATTTTGGCATGATTACACAAAAACCTTCAATAGAAAACAAACCACACAACTCTAAATACCAAAATCGCAAAAGATCGCTTCCACCTGTACCTCCTCCATCCATTTAACGAACTGCTTAATCTTGCCAGTGTGGTGGGAGGTTGGAGCCTATCTTGGCCAACTCTGGACGAAGGCTGGGAACACCTTGTGAAACTCACCAGTCCATCACAATGCGACACAGCCATTCACACTCACAGGGGCAATTTGGAACGGTACAGTCTATAAAATGTGTACACACTCCTGCCGAGGTGTTTGAGTTCTGAAGTGGTGTTTGGAGAAATGCTGTTTTGCAAAATGCTAAAACTATGATGTCACTCTTCAATGTCTAAAAGTGGATTTGGTGTGATTCCGGTTGTGATTTCGGAGCCTTCAGCTCATGAGCTGTGTATGGACTGTCACGGACGTCTTCCATACTTTTCCTTGGTACACAGTTACTCCTGGAACATCCTTTATACAGCATTATTTTCCTTACTTTAGGAGTCCGTCTCTGTACAATCGCTTTTAGATTAATTTGAAGCAGTTGGTTCTGTTCCAGACTGCAGAATGTTACAGGTATGTTTTTATAAAAAAAATTTGAGACTTTTAGAATTGTTTTTTAATTCCAGATCCCAGCCGGAAACGGGTAGAATTCACCCTCGGGGTCTGGAATAAAGTCTTGCCCCACGCGGAGTTAAAGTATCTTGTTCACGAGTGAGGGACGGATGGAACGGGAGATCGGAGCTTGTACCGGTCTGTCATGGTGAAGAGGGAGCTAAGTTGATGGGGCTTTGGCATCTGGTTAGAATGTGTCCTGAATGCTTTCCTGGTGTGGGTTCTCGGGCAAAAGAACCCAGGGTCGACCCAGAACATGGAAGGGACTATGTCTCTTGGCTGGTCTGGAACACCTCTGTGTCCCCGGTAAAGCTGGAGGAATTGGCTGGGGAAAGTGTCGTCTGGACCTCACTGCTTAGGCTGCCTCGTAACCCAACCCTGGATAAAGCGGAAGATGATAAAGTTAGTTTGAAAATATCTCTATATGTGTAGACAAGGTTACAGACCAAACCAAAAGTGGGGGATATACACACAAGGATACACACGGATACAAAGCGTACACACAGTCTGCACCATACAGACTCTCTCGCTGGCAAATAAACTCTCAACAAATGTGAAGTACATGAAGTCAGTGGTGGCATAAATTTATTTAGTAGTCAATTAAACATCCTCGAAGAACACCAATCGTTCGTGGTTTGGTGACGGGTTACACAGTGACACTTTGCAGATTTTCAGTAACGCTATAGATTTAGATTTAACTGATTTAAACCAGCTTACTTTAAAAATCGTCCATTATATACCTTGATAGAAACCATCTACAGCACTCTTCTTTATGAAAAGAATTCCGGTGCACTGTGTGACATTACATATATACATATATTATACATACAGACACACAGACACATATATATTTATATATATATATATGTATATGAGTGTGTGTGTGTGTGTGTGTGTGTGTGTATATAT
>JBCNYG010000008.1:21402269-21418400 GCA_039654305.1 Porochilus rendahli | reverse complement strand
CTCTCTCTCTCTCTCTCTCTCTCTCTCTCTCTCTCTCTCTCTCTCTCTCTCTCTCTCTCTCTCTCTCTCTCTGTGAGGAAATGTTTCCATGAGTTAGTCAATGTTAGGCTACGAATAATTGTATTCATTTTCATTGTGTATTAGTTCCAAGAGGTCCATATATTGGGTCTATATATAAGAAGTTTAAAATTAGATTTTGCCTTTAAATGAATAACGTTCTCAACGTTTCTCCTCTGCTGATTTTTCAGGTCATTTGTGACTATTCACTATGTACAGAGTTTTTCATTTTTGTGTACCCGCAGGCCTTTCTGAAGCAAGGTGAATCCAAATCAACCCGCTGTGATGAAGTTGAGGCTCTGCATAAGAAGGGCTGTCCTCCAACCAGTGTGGAAAATCCCAGAGGAAACATCAGCTTCACTGAGAACAAACCGGTCACGAACCGTAACCAAGACGCCAGCGACAAACTGAAACCTCATCAGATCACTCAGATTCAACCACAGAAGCTCACAATCAAGCTCCGAGCAGGTACGTCATGATCAGCAGCTTTGATTATTTAGCTTTATATTTTACCCAGCTCACAGAACTTAAGTACTCGAGTTAGTTGATGAAGCCAGAAGTTTCCTCCAGCTAACAAGCTTGATTTCTGTTTCACTTGTTCTTCAGCCAATAACTTGCTTTTTTATGTTTGGTGCTTAACGACAGTTCTGTTTCTTTTATCCCATGTGACTTTGTCTAAACGTAGTCAGACGTACACATTAAATAATTAGCTTTTTTTTATTAGTATTTAGCTTTTATCGACTTTGGCATTAAAAAGAGTTAAAATGTTATAAATAAAATAAAATAAAAAATAAATAAAAACTTATAATTGGTTAGAATTTTTGAACATTTCTGAAATATTACATACTGTTATGTGGGGAAATATATTTAATACCCAGAAGATCAAATCTCCATCAATGATTTATGGTTCATTGCAATTTGTGGAGAGCCTGGCATGTACACACTCTGTAATAACTCGACTCACCTTCTCTGCTAGAGCCTTTAAATACTAACAGCTTAGAACCATTAAAACAAATTCTGGTCCGGATTTTCAGCCACATAATGGAGACGTGCCGGGGGAACACTTAGTGAATGACAGTTCTATCGGTGGAAAAGACTTTAGAACAGAGGTCAGAGGACAATGGCCATATTGGCTCAAGCTATCAGGAAATATGTCGGCCCCTTTTTCAACAAAGCAGTTCCTGGGCTGTTTCGGAGCCACTGTCGAATTTCAACTAAGCCTTTCACTTTTCAAGCACTGGTTCTCAAGCAGGAAAACAGTCTGAAAGGCACCATTGGTTCTTTGCTGGTCTAGAATCAGGACCTGCTTAAGTCGGGAACTCAGGGTGGGATTAACCAGACCAACCCTAAGCCTTGTGGTCGCCATTAAAAGAAAAGCCAGTATACCACCCATTGCTGGTGTCCCTGCATAATTATAAAAGGGGAAAAACAGCATTGGTTGTCTCAAAGCAAACGGGTGTGTATGTTAAAAATCTATTGGAGAAAGTAATGAAGGGGTGGAGCTTAAAAAAATAACGGCGTTAACTAAGGACATAACCTGCTCAGAACAGGGTTGAGACACACCGCAAATTGCCATGGCAACGCACCTCGCTGAAACCCTGGTCAGCTTTCGGAAGACGGTTTAATCCGGAAGTTACTCTTGATATCACCAGGTTACTCCTGATCTTACTCATAAACCAGTAATCCCGATTCGGAGCTCAGATCATTCTTCTTTGATCTTTCTCATCAACAAGATATTTCAGCCTCCAGGTCCTCCACTTACTGGATGTATTAAGTTTTTCCACTCCAAGCTGTTTGAACGCAATACTAGTAGTTCATCAGTCATGCCGTAGCTCTAATCACTGAGACCCCCACCCCTCGCCAATTCTGATGTTAACAATAACTGCAACCCTTCATCTGAAGCTCAGGTGTTGCACAGCTGCCACATATACTTGTACTTGCATAAACGTGTTTCTAATTAAGTGGTTGGTAAGCATACATGACGTTCCAAAACCTTTAATTGAAATTATTTTTGTTACAGGCCAGCCTCAACAATTCACCCTGAAGTTTAAACGGGCGGATGATTATCCCATCGACTTGTACTATCTGATGGACTTGAGCTACTCCATGAAAGATGATTTGGAGAATGTGAAGAATCTGGGAACAGATCTGATGAAAGAGATGCAGACGATCACATCGGACTTCAGGATTGGTATGGCAGTCTTAGATGAAATTGACTCATTATGGTGTATATTGGTTATGGTGTTAACGAACTCCTTTGATTACGTGTGGAACTCAGTCAGGCCTCTTTTCGGTCGTTCAGCAGAACTTTAAACATGTATTTTGTTGCAGGTTTTGGTTCGTTTGTGGAAAAGACTGTGATGCCCTATATCAGTACGACCCCTGCTAAGCTGCTGAATCCGTGCACCGTTGATCAGAACTGCACAAGTCCATTCAGCTATAAAAATGTTCTGAGTCTCACTCAGGATGGCCATCAGTTTAACAGCCTGGTCAGCCAGCAACAGATTTCTGGAAACCTGGACTCCCCCGAGGGAGGCTTTGACGCCATGATGCAAGTTGCTGTCTGTGGGGTGAGTGTGTTCAGGAGAGTACTTAGATAAAAGATCTAGTCAGCTGATGGTTCGCCTGTTGTGTAATGAACAATTTTAAGGTGATTTATAGATAATGGCCACTAGGGGTGCTGGAAAAAAATCGATTCACGTCTGAATCGCGATTCTTATTTATTAGGATTCTGAATTGATTCAAATTTTCAAGAATCGATTTTAAGAACCCGTTTTTTTCAAGCATTTCCA
This sequence comes from Porochilus rendahli, assembly GCA_039654305.1. NCBI lineage: Eukaryota > Metazoa > Chordata > Actinopteri > Siluriformes > Plotosidae > Porochilus > Porochilus rendahli. The sequence goes on along the minus strand of JBCNYG010000008.1, from coordinate 21,415,551 downwards.
ACCTTACTCACAACGCATACTGTTTGGCCTCCGTGATGAATTGTTCCAGTGAGTGGCGGCTCCAGAAGTAGCTTTTAGCCTAGCTTTGACATGGATGAGAAAAAGAAATACAGCCAGTGCCGTCCTCGCTGAAGGCAAATGCTTTTTGGATTATATAATTTCCGGGTAAGGAGGAGCTTGACATGATTTTGCAAACTCGTTCCTTGATATCCATGCTGTTGGGGGTGTCCTGATGTGATCTTTTTGGCCTAATTGAGCAGTGATCTTCAGATTGCAGGCAAAATGTGAAAATAACCGTCTTCGGCCTTCCAGTCTGCGGCAATGATTCCTAGTCAGAAAACTAACTAGACTAGATTAACTACAACAGAAGAAGGGTGAGGATTTTAAGACATTCATCTCTGTTGAAAAGATTCAGCTGACGTGATTCAGGGCATCTGGCTTGCTTCCCGGTATGCTTCCTGGCTGGGTACCTTGACAAGTGCTTTGAGTATGTCTGACTCATAACAAAACCTATGGACTTGGCATTGCTTGTAGTGTTTTGTAGAAAATTTCTCTCCCAGGTCCCCCCTTACCTTTATATTTTGGGTGTATGTGTTGCACCAGCAGCTTGCCACCTGGTGCAGTTCAAAAATGGCAGTCAAGCACTTACCTCTAGTTCCCTTTCTCCCTCTGCCCCGCGTTCCTCAGTTCATATAATATATTTGGTTGAAAACCTTGGTCTCTTTAATTTGAATTAATTAATTAATTAACAAACACCTCTTTGTTTGGATATTTTAGGACCAAATCGGTTGGAGGAATGTCACGCGACTCCTCGTGTTTTCCACTGATGCAGGATTTCACTTTGCGGGAGATGGTAAACTGGGTGGCATTGTGCTTCCCAATGATGGAAGGTGCCACCTGAAGGATAATATGTACACAATGAGCCATTACTATGTACGTTTGCTGTGTTTCATGGCCTAGAAATCTAAAAATACACACTCGCACACAGTAATACTGAAGACCTTCTTAATTTGTAGGATTACCCTTCGATTGCACACCTTGTACAGAAACTGAGCGATAACAACATTCAGACCATCTTTGCTGTGACTGAGGAGTTCCAGCCTGTCTATAAGGTAATCATTTTAATAATATGCATTAGTGCAAGTAAATGAACTGTACACATTGTTGAAATTTACTTAATTTTTTTTTTTAAGGAACTTAAAAACCTCATTCCAAAGTCAGCAGTGGGAACATTGTCTGCAAACTCCAGTAATGTGATTAAACTCATCATTGATGCCTACAATGTGAGTAAAACCTCATCTTGCCTTACAGTACAGTACATTCTTCGTGCAAATACAATCTTAGTATTCTCTTGGTATCAATAATCTCCGCATTGTGTGTGTACTTAAAAATAATAAAGTGTAAATGCCTAATCAGTGCCTGTGTAATGGTTTTTTTATACTATAGCTTAAATTCCCTTTACTGAAAATAAGAGGCCGTGCTCAGACCTGTTGCTGTATGACCATGCCCTTACGAGTTTAGCTACAATAGGTTTGCCAAGGTTGGAGTGGAAGCCCTAATCTCAACCCCACTAAACAGGTGTGGAATTAATGGTAGTGGTACCAGGGTGCCACACCTCCTTGCCCACATCAGTGCATGACCTCCAAGTTTTTGTTGCTGATTGAAAAAATCCCAGACTTTCCTGCAAGGTGGAGGTTATCATAAAAGCAACTCTGCGATGGGGAGTTCAGCAAGCCCATACAATGTGTTTTTTGTCAAGTATCCACAAACTAATACTTGCTATAATTTTCCAAAGTGCATGTAATTAGTCTTGATGTATGTCGTACATTTCCAAATCTTTCTCATAGTCTCTGTCGTCAGAGGTGATCCTAGAGAACACCAAGCTGCCTGAGGGAGTGTCCATCTCATACGTGTCTCACTGCAAGAACGGACTAAGCGAAACCGGAGATAATGGAAGAAAGTGCTCAAACATCTCCATTGGTGATGAGGTAAGAACTTGTAAACCTTACATGCTGTTATACAACCCATAGGAAGATAATATGAAATCACCACTCTTAAGGATTTTTTGGGGGGTAGGGATCACAGGTTGGCATGGAAAAACAACTGAGGGTACGTAACTGTTCAACCGCCCAAAGCCAGTACTTTCAGAGACATCTTTTGCAGTAATTACAGCTACAAGTCTCTTGGGGTCTCTTGGTGTATGTCTCTCACAATCCCAGTGGCAAATCTAGTCACATCTGTTTTTGCCATTTAAATAACACACCACAGGGTTGTTGTTTTTCCACCCATTTCACTTCACCAATTTAGATTATTTTGGGTATGTTTATTATAAAATCCAAGAAAAAAGCAATTTAGATTACAGGTTGTAAGACCAAAAAAAAGAATACTTTTGAAAGCCATTGTTTTATTCAAAACAACTTTTTTTAGTATCTGAACATTCTGGCTTTGGAAAGCATACCTTAGAAAATTAAACTGCTCTGATTAATGACAAATAGTTTTCAGTTGAGAGCTAATTATACGCCCAATTAACTTCTGGAAGGACTGTGATATTTAACTCAAAGAATATGTAAGCACAACAAAAGGAATGAAAACTGGAGTCAGTATTTGTCACCGACAAAGTGGGGTTTACATACGGAAACACTTCAACAGGAGAAAACAGTGTTCCAGTGGGCTAAAGACTGGGATTGAATGAAAGTGATATTCAGGGGTTGAATCAAGAATTTCATCAACTGCTGTTTAAGAAAGTTGGAATCTGTTTGATAAATATTGGTTTTCATTTGTGAAGTCCATGCCTCAATGCAAACGGTTATAAAAGCCAGAGTGGGTACAAAGTGTCCACCCCCCAAATGATTCCATAATCTTTCCCTTTACCTGATCTGTGGGGAAAAAATAATTAATGGATAATTAATGAATATCAAATGAATAGAAAGCCTTCTAAACACCCATTACACATGAACACATTACGTACACGAATATATTTTCATTATTAGGTGGTTTTTACTTACATTTTTGAAGGTGCAATCCACTAAAACCTGTTTAATAGTTACATAGTAAATAGCCAGTTGCATTTCATCCGAGCGATAATAGGACATGAATGCCTGTCTGGGGATTTGTTTTTCTACAAAATAAATAAGCTTAATGAACATTCTCCAAGAGTGGTGATTCCATATGTTTTCTGGGGTAATATAAATATGGACACTAATGTTCCAATTCATCGTGCAGGTGGCCTTTGACATTTCCATAACCGCTAAGGGCTGCCCATCCCATGGTAAAGAAGAGCTGATAAAGATCAAGCCACTTGGCTTCAATGAGGAGGTCTTGATTAATCTGAAATTCATCTGTGAGTGTGAATGCTCCAAAGAAGGAATTCCGAAAAGTGCAGAATGTCACTTTGGCAATGGAACCCTTGAATGTGGGGCATGCAGGTATAATAGCACTCTCAAATAAACACAAGTGTACAGTATTTATCTGTTTATCTCCTGCACAAGCTTGCAGTTGTGTCCATAAGTATTTGAACAATAGCACGTTTTCTTTTTTTATTATTTATTACTTTTTCATCTTTGTGTACAACCACAGTGGATTAATTGTCCAAAGCAAATGTTTTGCAAGTTTTAATCCCCATTCAAAGGATTTTTTTATTTGGCTTGCACTGCTCCCATTGCGCTCGTAGAGATCAAATCCACAATTGTTTGATTTGCTGGCCTGCCCCTTTCAGGTTACCTTCAATGTACGTGTTGTCCTCAGGATGCTGATGGTTTATCAGCTTTCAAAGCACAGTTTTACTGGTTACTTTATAGGATAGCATTTATGGAGGGATTCGGACGGATCGGGGCTCAGTTAACTTGGATACTTTTTTTGGGTTAATATCACATTGCATCACGTGGAGATGAATGCTGGTTATGGCCCTGTGATGATTTTATTTATTTATTTATTTTGCCTATGTCACCCACAGACTCTTTGTGCTTTGCTTGGACCCTGTTATTATATCTGCTTGCAGTTTAAGGTTAAATGGAATTTTCAGAACTTGGAATGCGTTTAGATATTTAAATAGGAAAAGTTCTATGTTAAAAGAACGCATTTGTAAAGTTACAGATCACTCATCACTAGATATAAATTGTAATTCTCATCTTCAGGTGACAATGATTTATATATAATTAATTTTATATATATATCTCCACCACGGCCTACCCAGTTGGGGTCTCCGTGGTATATTTTTATATATATTTATATAAAGTATATAATTTTGCATGGTGTGTGTCCACGGGAGACCCCAACTGGGTAGGCCGTGGTGGTTTCGTGTTTAAGGCGATTGGTTACTGATCCGAAGGTCAGCGGTTCAATCCCCAAAATCACCACTGCTGGGCCCTTGAGCAAGGCCTTTAACCCTCAATTGCTCAGTTGTATTTAAAAAAAAAAAAAAAAATATTTGTAAGTTGCTCTGCATAAAAGTGTCTGCCAAATGCTGTAAAAGAAAATGTAGGCCAAATGCATGAACGGACCTTTGGCCACAGGTCTATGGAAGCATTTTTAGGGTAACCTCCTTTTTGAATGTTATGGAAAATGTTGGGACAGTACGTGGGTCACTGTTCTGTTTAAAGCAGGAGTTTCAACAGAATATACAGAGTATGAAAAGTACTTCATGGAACACCATCATCCCAGGACAGACTACTGGATTCAAATTATTAAATATTTATATTGTAGCACTAGCTCGGGCTAGTTTTACCCTTTCTTGTAATTCTTATTCTTTTGTGTTAACGAAAAAATAAAATACCTGCTCTTAAATTGTTTTTTTTTTTCTGTTTTGGGTTTTCATAAGAGAAATCTACCAAATAAGGAATAAACAAAGAATAGCCCTAGTAGGATAAAAAAAAATTTACTCTAAAGATGCTGTCTGATAATACATAAAAATCATAAAGTCATGAAAGATTCTGGAAATTGATCTTTTTTTTTTTTTTTTTTTTAGAAATGAAAAGATTTCTTAAATGTGTACCATATCATTAGTATCATTATTGCTTGTGGAATTGTATTTCGTTGTTTATAAAAGTGCAATCTCGAATCTTGGAATGTTTTACCTGTTGTAGTCCATATTAAATGTTTCTCTAACCACCCTGAATACATAGGATCCCTGTAAAATCTACAGTTTTTGTTGAGTTTTGAACTTTTTCCTGACTGTTTGAGGTTTTAGTTTTTTTGGTCGCAGTCTGTTTGTGATGCCAATTAAATAGCTTTGTTGTACAGTAACACTGAAGACCCCTCCTTTGTGTGTTGTCAGATGCAATGAGGGCCGTATTGGCAGGGTTTGTGAATGTAGTAAAGATGATGTCCGGGCAGAGGATCTGGATGCGAACTGTCGTATGGACAATGGCACAGATATCTGTAGCAATAATGGAGACTGTATATGTGGAACATGTGAATGCAAGAAGCGAGACAACCCAGAAGAGCGGTATGATGGGAAGTACTGTGAATGTGACAACTTCAACTGTGATCGATCCAACAACCAACTATGTGGAGGTGAGATCTCACTCTAATTCTAACATTTGTAATATTTCCACCTTATTTATAATGCTGTTTATTGTATCATTTTAATCCAGTCATGAAGGTGATCAGTTCAAATAAAATACCTGCAGGTCCACAGATAATCCATATAAAGTAGGTGATGGGTTTATGTTGGTATTTGTCACAGCAGGTGTTAGGACAGATCTGTTTTAAGTCCATGTTAACAATCATTTTCAGCCAGAATTTGAATATGTTTAAAACAAACTGATCAGCCACAACATTAGACCCACCTGACTGGTCCTTTCCTAGACAGCTCCCTATGCAATAACCTGCAATGCACTCTGTTTCTGACGCATTGTTATCATAGATAGCATGAGTAGTTTCAGTAATATTCACTACAGTAGCTCTTCTGTACGGTCAGATCAAATCTACTGTACAAGCCTTCACTCCCCATGCATTAATGAACCTTGGGCACCCTTGGCACTCTTGCCAGTTTACTGGTTGTCCTTCATTGGTCCACCTTTGGTGTAGGTCCTTACCACCACATACCAAGAAAATGGAGGATGGAGACTCCGGTCTGACCGTGTTGCTGAACCTGTCCACGATCATTGCAAACAAGAAAGGGCTTAGAGCCCATCCTTGATTCATACCCACCTCTACCTTGAACCAGTTCTTCATTTTCTACCGCACATCACACCAAGTCACGCTGTCCTTATGCGTTTCTTATACCACCCTCACATACTCCTGACCTCCTTGTACAGTACCACAAATCCTCCCTGTCTTATGCTTTCTCCAAGTCCACAAACATGCAATGAAGCACCTTCTGACCTTCGCTGTAAGAAGTTGTTCTTCAGCAACATTCTCAAAGTAAATTCGGCATCTGTGGTTCTCTTCCATGGCATGAATCCATACTGCTGATCACAGATCACCACCTGTCCTCTCAAACTGGATTCCACTACTCTTTCTCATAACACACCCCCCTTTGTTATTTAAAATTGGTATAAGTGCACCTCTCCACTTGACAAGCATCCTCTCACGGTCTTTTGATCTTTATGGCTGCTCTCACTTCATCCTTTCTAATCACTTACACGTCCTGGTTCACACTATCCATATCCTTCAACCCTCTCTCTTTCTGTCTCTCTCTCTCACACATTTTCTTTATTAATCATCTCATAATACTCTTTCCACCATCCCATCCTCTCCTCACCATGTGTGTCCTATATCACCCAAGCTGGCCCTGACCAGTAAATAGTGTTTACTGAAGATGAATTTTTGAAAGCAGTACAGTACAATTATTTTCCATCAAATCGCTTTTTCCCAGTTCATACGTGTTCCTAAATATTTTGATCTCTTTCTCTAACAGGTCATGGTCAGTGTGTATGCAGAACGTGTGTGTGTGAGGCAAACTACACAGGCAGTGCTTGTGACTGTCCCTTGGACAAGCAGCCATGCATGGCCAGTAATGGGCAGATCTGTAATGAACGCGGCACCTGCACATGTGGAGTGTGTAAATGTTCTGACCCAAAGTTCCAGGGCCCCACCTGTGAGATTTGCCCCACTTGCCCTGGTGTCTGTACAGAGAATAAGTGAGTGTAGGATGCAGCTAGAATTTTTTTATTTATTGTGTTTTTCGAGTACTATTTCACCAAGATGGGGTGCTGTATATTATAACATTATCCGTACAAATCTTTCAGTTGTGTTGTTTGCCTTTAATGTATGTTGAACATTTAGACCACAGGTGTCAAGCTCAAGTTCGTGGGCCAAATCCGGCCTGCCAGCTCATTTTATGTGGCCTGCAAGAATATGCTTACCATACATTCTTTGCATCAACCATTACCATGAAACCCAATTCATCCTCCTTCCACTAATTGGCTGTAGCCTATTTCAAGTAAACAGCTAGTCATTCATGTCTCAATAAAGATTGCATGCTAGCTTGTTCTTTTTGAGGATTGTCAGAAATTAGTAGCGAATAAAGAAAAAGAAAACAAATTTTGCAGCATTTTGCCATGCAGATTTCCTGGTTGCCTTTTTAGAATAGGTGTTTTGTGATTATTCGGCTCTTGATCACCTTTAAATTTAGAGATGTGGCCTTCACTGAAAATGAGTTTGGCACCAATGGTTAAGATTTTTTATTTTTTTTCCTCACATGTGCCATTCCCTTTGTCACTGTGCTCTGTGTAGACTCTGTGTCCAGTGCCGTGCATTTAAAACTGGTGAGATGAAAGATAAATGTGAAAAGGAGTGCAACTACTTTAAACTGACCATGGTAAAGGATAAGAACGATCTTCCGCAGCCGAACAGCCAGCCCTACCTCACTCACTGCAAAGAGCGGGACGTCAACGATTGCTGGTTCTTCTTCACCTATGCCACCAAGAATGATAGTGTTGAGGTCTATGTGGCTGAGAATCCAGGTGAGTAGAACGTGACCTAATAAGTGCTTGTGACACCAGCAATCTGTAATGAAATTACAATAAATCAGTTAATGAATGTTTAATGATAATAGAATTTGTAGGTCATAGAGGTCACAGTTCGGTGACCTTTTTGGCTTAAATGTGCTTATAATAACTATTCCTTTGTCTAAGAAGCTCCGCATGAACCTATTTGAAATCAAAATTGTGTTACTTGAGAGCAGTGAAGTTTAAAAAAAAACCTGGGATGGGGCAAAATCCTCCCAGCATGCCACAGCATGAAATTTTCTTGTTACTGTGGAGTTATTCACTAGGTGATTAGCATCAGGTCATAAGAAGGAGCTAAGATATACTAAATTATAGCGATGCAGCATAAATAGGCACTTCATATATACACTGCCGGCCAGAAACAAGTCGCACACTAACATTTTCATGGAGTGAATTTAGCCTTGATCAAGGCATGTAATCTCGATGGCGGTTTTGCTCCAGTTGATCAGGTCGAGGCTCAGTAACATTAATGTGGCAATAAAGCAGTTAATCACATCAATGGGCTTTTTCCTGCCTGACGGCACGGATATGAAATGAATACTTAAACAATGAAAGAGCGGTTCAGGGAGCGCGGGGACCCGTTTTCATATATGTATCGGCACCCCAGAGTCCCGACCTTAACGCTGTTAAAAGTTTTTGGAGTGGTTCAGTTTTTCCCCTAACCAATTCAAGACATCAGTGAGAAATGAACCCAATGGATGGATATAAATGCTGTGTTGCTTAAGTTTGTTGAAACAATGGCATTATGATAATGTGCTGTAAGCAAGACTAAAGGCGGAACAACAACACATTGGTGCGTGCAGCCTTTTTTGTTTGTTTGTTTGTTTGTTTGTTTGGCCAGGCAGTGTATATTTATGTAAACTTTAAAATCGGAACGAAGACCTGACCTTAGGAGAAAGTTTGGCTTTTCTGCATGATAGAGCTTATATCTGAAGGTTAAGTCTGGGTGGCAGCCATTTGTTACCCCGTCACAACTTTTTTGCAGTGTATTTCTGCTATCACAATTAAAACAAGAGAGAAAACGTCTGCCAAACCCATCAGTCCCCATGTTTGCTTAAAGCTCAGTTAGTGGCTAATGAGAAATTAGTTTTTGTTTATTTCTTTTTTTTCCTTTTTTTAATTCTTAGTCAACCAACTACTTAACTAACTACATCAGAAAGATAGAACCAGCATATTATAAATGTAATCTCTAATTAAAATGCCGCAATACTTTATCTCGTAATGATTATTTTTATTCAAACTGCTCCAGGGCACCTCAGGGCTCTGAATGATGAGGACTATTGTAGAGCTTGGACTCTTTTATTTTTAAGCCAAAAATCTTTGTGGACACATTGGATTCGATTTAAAAAGGTTTAAAAAATGGTGATTTGAGTTTGTTTGATTGAATTTTTCCCTGTTTCGTACATGCTTATCTGCATAGCGAACTAGTGAACAACATTGAATGAACAATATTCCTAATGATTAATACATTGGCTTGACATGTGTGTTTCCAGAATGCTATACTGGTGCTGAGATTCTCCCAATAGTAGCGGGTTTGGTTGCAGGCATTGTTCTGATTGGCCTGGCCCTGCTGTTCATCTGGAAACTGCTCATGATTATTCATGACCGCAGAGAGTTTGCAAAGTTTGAGAAAGAGAAGATGAATGCGAAGTGGGATACGGTTTGTATATATTTTTTTTTTTACACTCTTTTCGCAGTGGTCTTTCTTTTCCTGTAGTGCAACACCTGGCATATTTTGTGACCGAGGAACCAACTCCACAGTCTGCTTTATAACTGTTAAGTTTGGTGATGTGACTTCGCCATGTGAATAATTGAAGAAAGGAAAGAAATTAAAAAATAGAATGTTGTAAACAATCAATGTGCGAAGTACTGTAAATACTGTTTATATCTGAAGCACCTGTGCGCTTTCACCTTTATGCAGTTAATTCCGTTCATTCAGTAATGTGGCAGCAGCACAGTGCAGAAAGTCCTGCAGTTACATGTTGAGCTTTAGCTAATAATTACATCAGACATCAGAATAGAGGGAAAATAACTGTGTAAAATGGTCAATATTTATGGCAGCATAGTTGTTGGTACCAGATTCAGAGTCTGTTGATATCCTGGGAGTCTTGAGGGACTGCACAGAAAGCAGTGCCGGCGCAAGGCATTGTTGTCCTCTTGGCGAGATCCTCCATACCCCCCCCCCCTTTCAGAATTTTTGTTCAACCCAAATACATTGCTTAGTGTGAGCAGCATTTAGCATTTTCCATGGCATAAAGGTGGTGGTATTTTTTTGTCTTTGCTTGAGTTGCATTGCACTGTAGCCATTGATGATTAGATGAGTCAGGTGTTTCTCAGCTTCATTATTACCTATAAGTTTCTCCCTTACTGTTTTTATTTCCACCCCAATGCCTCTTTCCATCTCTCTTTGCTCCTTCAGCAAATTAATCCCATTTATAGGAGTCCCATTGATAAGTTCCACAATCCAAGTTATGGATGCAAAGTGGCTCCTCCTAAACCAGAGTCTGTACTTTGTGTTTCTGTCTGTTTCCTTTTTCTGTCTGATCTTGGGTTTAACCTGTGCATGGTGATCCCAAGATACTCGTTGAGCAACAGGATGTACTAACACCATTACCAGAAAAGTTAGGATTTTTTTCAAAATGTAATAAATACAAGAATCTTTAATTTAATTGTTAATTTGCATGAAATTTTATATAAATGAAACATTTAAAGGAAAGATTTTCCACATTTTTTCGAACCAGTACTGTAACTGTATTACATTAATTAGAAATTGGTGCTTGCAATTCATTTAAGAAAGGCTGTACATTTTCAATAGGAGAGCGAATCTGGACTCCCAGTAGGCCAGTCAAGCACACTATGAATACTTGCTGTACTAGTTAGTGGAGAATGATGCCTGACATTGTCCTGCTGAAATAAGCATGGACTTCTCAGGAAGTGATGTTGTATATAGCTTAATTGTAATATCGTCCATCAGGAGGAAATCTAGTTCAAAGTTTCTCGATGTTCTGATAAATCAGTCTTTCAGTACAGCAGTAGTATTGTAATAACCAGCTGTAGTATTGTTGGCCTACAGAGGAAGGCACAGCAGTAGTAAAGTACTTTACTAAAATGTCACTTATGACCTTATTCCTATTATGTGACGAAATACCTTTCTAAATTCACAGTAAATGCCTTCATGCACACATAAAACTCACCCATGCCATGGGTGCTCATGTACCCTCACTTCCGCAAATCTTGGCCTTTGCATCTTTTGCTGAGATCAATCTGAATGGTCATTTTCATCTTTAGCACTAACTTGAGAACTTTGAAATGCGAAACAGCATTCGATTTCTTTGTCAGAGTGATATGAGCTTGGGCCCTGAGAACAGTCTGATGAATAATTTCCCACCCATGTAATACAGTTTCAGGTTGTATTTTTGGATGCAGAAGTAGAATAAGTCTAGTAGCAGCAGTTTCCTGAAGTACTGCTTCCCATATGTGACTGTATTTGTCGCCATGGTGACATGGTGTTTCTCAGGCAGTATCGTCTGAAGGCTGAAAGGTCACCTACATCAGTAGTTTTCAACCCGTTTTGTTTTAATGCACGTCCCTGAATTTTTTCACATTACAGAATTATGTACTGTAGATTTTCAAAGACCTAAATTCTCTGCAGCCTTGTGCAGAGAAATGTTCTGAACTAACAGTTTTCATGAATTCTGTTAAAAGGGAGAGGCATGACCCATTATTAATTCCTAAAACTGAGCCACTAAAGGATGCTACCTTCATACCAAGTGCGGCTGCCTCCTCACCTGCTTCCAATTTCTTTTCAGCCTTATTTTAATTCTGTGCCAGATTTTGTGTTACGGGCATCAAATTGTAATTTTTTCAAAAATTCAAGATTGTCAGTAAAAATATTTAAAATCTTTTTTTCTGTACTTTTTGTCTATCAAAAAAAGTTTCATGTGAAATGAAAAAAGTTGGGCCTTCTTGCATTTTGTAAAATATATCAACTTTTTTTGGAATTGAGTTAGAAAATGTACTTTTTTAACATTCTAATACACAATAATCAAGAGCCTGGTGTTTACTGAATGTTTTTGACTAAATAATGATTGGTTTCCGAATGTGTGTCCATGTGCAAGGGCTCTGGATTGTTGTTTTTTATAATAATAGTAATAAAATTAATTCAGACACCGATGGTGTGTTTTTGTAAGCCTTTTAAGTAAATAGTTTTAAAGAACAGACAGTTGTGTGGGGCGAGGGGGGTAATTCAGTAGACAGAGTCACAGTACTGCATGTATATAGATTGAATAGTTAATAAACTGTTAATAGTTAATAAACTCCACCACATGTGAAGGCTCGGAGTCTGAGATGGCATGAAGTTGTGGGCTCGGATCATTTTTGTCTCTGGCTGTTCTACCTCTCTTCCTCTCGTGTAGCATGCTAACCCGTGGTGTGAACTGGAATAATCCTACAGTTCCGCAGGAGTAAACATGTTCTGACCTCATACTTTTCTCTTTCTTTCCCTATTTCAGGGCGAGAATCCCATCTATAAGAGTGCGGTGACTACAGTGGTCAATCCCAAATACGAAGGGAAGTGAGGGACAAACTGTCCGCCACAAACACAGTATGCAAAGATATTCAGGAGTAAAGGAGGACACATTCCTGTGTTCACATGATTTTCCACACTTTCTTTTTTTTTTTAGCAGTGCATCCTTCACAACATGCATTATAATTTTCTTTTTATGTATTATATACTCAATGCAGTTTTCTGATGGTTTGAATGTTCTGATGTTTTTCAACATGCAGTGATTTTATGCTGTACATTTTAATGTCCCTTCACACTCCCGGGTTCGTTTGTTGAATATATATATACAGTATGGTAAATCCAGTAAAGTGCAAATGTGGATCAGAACCGATAAAAATGGTTAAAGGATTTCAAATCAAGTCACATTAATGATTTCCCTCTTTAGGTCTTACTTGTGAAAACCCTGTGAACTTGACAAGCATTATTTACTATTTAAATCATCAAATGTACGTCACTGATATCAAAGAATAATCTCAATCACTGGTGTATTATGTAGCTGGCCACTGGTTTGGATGTGTGTGTGGTTCTGTGTTCCTAATTCAGTCATTGTGGTCCCCAGTTAGCTTTTTTATTTCCTGTGTCCTGCTGATGATTCAGCCATGTCGAATACAATCTGCAATACATGAAAAATGTGCACTGGAGAAGGGGTGTGTGTGCGTGCGTGCGTGCGTGAGTGTTTCATGTAGCCCTGTGTGTTTTTGCTATGGTGCTTCGATCTACCTTCAGGAACGTTTAGGACTGCCTGCCTTGTGTGCTTTACAGTTTG
>JBCNYG010000008.1:21339893-21352229 GCA_039654305.1 Porochilus rendahli | reverse complement strand
AGACAGACAGACAGACAGACAGATAGATAGATAGATAGATAGATAGATAGATAGATAGATAGATAGATAGATAGATATTTGGAAGGGAACGTCTTTCTTGAAAAGGAACTACAACACCCAGCTTCCTGTTTATGACGTCACACAGCAGACAGTGGGCGGGGAAAAGCAGTCTCTTCCGTGTTGCTATCAGCGGATAAATAACAACAGGAGATTACACCAACTGCCTGAAACGAAACCATGGTTTTATAAACCGACACGACGAGAGAGAAGCCCTCATCGACCATGTCGTCGGCACAAGGCCCAAAGAAAAAGGACAAGCGAATATTTTCAGGGTTCTGTCCGGATTTTAAATGCCAGGCGAGGCTGTTCTTTCCTGCTTATAGCTCAGTTAGCATCGAGTGCACGGAGTGTGGACAACGTCACGAGCAGAAGGACCTCCTAAATGTGGAGGAGGTAACGGATCCAGATGTGGTGCTTCATAATTTACTGAGAAACGCCCTACTCGATGTCACGGGGGCTCCGAAGAAAAGTACAGAGCTGGTGAAGGTGATGGGTTTGTCCAACTACCACTGCAAGCTGCTGTCACCCATCCTGACCCGCTATGGGATGGACAAACAGACAGGCAAAGCCAAACTCCTGCGGGAGATGAATCAAGGTGAGCTGTTTGATTGCTCGCTGCTAGGTGGCCGGGCTTTCCTCATAGAGCAGGATCACATATCCACAGTCGGTTATGGTAAGGACAGATCTGGCAGCCTCATCTACCTCCATGACACACTGGAGGAGATTAAGAAAGCTAACAACAATAAGGAATGCCTCATCCCTATACATGTGGACGGGGATGGCCATTGCCTGGTCCATGCTGTGTCCAGGGCTTTAGTCGGCCGTGAGCTTTTCTGGCACGCGCTGAGAGAGAACCTCAAGTTCAGCTTCAGACAAAACCTGGATCGCTATAAGGCTCTGTTTCAAGACTTCATTGACAACGCCGAATGGGAGGACATCATCAACGAGTGTGACCCTTTGTTTGTACCTCCTGAGGGTGTCCCCCTCGGATTAAGGAACATCCATATTTTTGGCCTGGCCAATGTCCTTCACCGTCCCATAATCCTGCTGGACTCTTTGAGTGGCATGAGGAGCTCGGGTGACTATTCGGCCACGTTTCTGCCAGGCTTGGTACCCGAGGAGCAGTGCCGAGGAAAGGACGGCTCCTTCAACAAACCGATCTGCATCGCCTGGAGCAGCTCAGGCAGAAATCATTACGTTCCTCTAGTGGGTATTAAGGGAATGCCGCTGCCAAAGTTGCCTGGAGCACTGATACCCAAGGCCTGGGGCGTTCCACAGGAGCTGATCTCGAGGTATATCATTCTGGAAGCTTGCGGAGGCTGTGTTATCGGGGGGGATCGAAGCCTTCAAGAGAAATACGTGCTCCGTTTAGTAAGTGCAATGGAAGACGTTTTCGGTGAAAGACATGGCATTCATCCTGCCCTGGTGGCTGATGTTCATCAGTATGTTTACCGCCGAACAGGAGTGATTGGCATCCAACCCGAAGAGGTGACAGAGGCAGCAAAAAAATTGGTACAGGAGAATCGTCTGCACCGATGTCTGATCTGCAATGCGTTGTCTGAACTCCATGTCCCTCCCGAGTGGCTAGTGCCTGGGGGAAAGCTCTACAATCTTGCTAAGTCTACTCATGGAACTCTCCGGGGCGATAAGAACTACACCTTCCCACTGAATAATGTAGTCTGTTCCTACTCTCCTGAGAGGGATGCACTGGTTCCTGACTACAAACTCAGCTCTCTGTCCACCTGCACCTGGTGCCACAGGAATTCAGCCCGGCATGTTCGCGGTGATGGATCTGTAGTGTACCTGAATGGCGATCGTACCGTCACACGCTCGCTGGGTGGCAAGTGTGGCTGTGGCTTTAAACATTACTGGGATGGAAAGGAGTATGATAACTTGCCAGAGGCATTCCCCATTACCCTTGAGTGGGGTGGCCGTGTGGTCCGTGAGACCGTCTATTGGTTCCAGTACGAGGTAGATCCAGCACTGAACAGCAACGTCTACAATGTAGCAATGCGCCTGGTCACCAAGCACTTCCCAGGAGAGTTTGGCAGTGAGATTCTAGTACAGAAGGTGGTGAACACTGTCCTGCACCATACAGCGAAGAAGAACCCGGAGGAATACCACCCAGTGGCCATAGAGGGTGCTCACATACAGGGCCAAGGGCAAGTAGGTGGGCAAGTGGTGGAGTGGGATGCAAACCCTCCCCAAAAAATAATATTGACTGGGCAGAAAGGCCGCACATTACATAAAGAGGAGCTGGTGATGAGCCAAGCAGAGAAGAGTCTCCAACACAAGATTAGTGAGCAGGCAGCCCTGTCCCAACGCAGACTCACACAACGTCAGCGAACACAAGACCACAGTGCAGAGCCTCAGGCTGCCTCTCCTGCGCCCTTCTCCTCAGCTCCACCCACACCCACTAAAGGCGTGACCCCTAGCGGGCAGAAGAAAGTCCGGGTGACAACCAGTGATGGGCGGCAGGCGACGCTGCAGTTGCAACCCCAGAACACCTATGCAGAGCTGCAGGAAGCCATCACCAAAGCCTTCAACATACTACCCCACCAGCAGTACATCCGGCATGGCTTTCCTCCTCGGGAGCTGCCCGCACCGCCCCTCGAGCATCAGGATTTACCTGTCGCCCTGCAGCATGGAGACCGCATTACTGTAGAGGTGCTGAAGGAGAGTGTGCCAGACGCACAACCAAATCCCCCTAGCACTCTGGAACCTCTTCTCAACAGGCCCAGCAGCCGAGAGATACAGGACAGTGTTGATCTGGAGATGTCGTCGCTCTGTCTGCTTGCAACACTTATGGGTAGGATGTCGTCTTTTTTTATAAAAGCTTTTCACATGTAACTGTCCGGAGTAGAATAATGTGCTGTTGTGAACACTACACACAAATATATTTAATATTCTGGGGGAAAATATGTTCTGCTTTTAATTGACGTGAAATAAGCTTTAAACAGTAAGTGTCAAACAATGAATTTAAATGGTACCTGCTGGGAATTCTCTGATTGGCTGTTCTAGCTTGAAAGTGACGCGAACTCGGTGGATTGGCTGGCCTGCGTCAGTGACCCGTGTAGCAAAACACATTATCAGCCAGTGCAGTGATGCGCGGAAAACATTCCTTTTTGTTCCTAAACCAACTGACAGCCGGAAAGCCGAGTCCGCAAAACGTTGGCTGCATAAGCCATTTTTGATTTACCGCCACACACGTCTCTGGCAGCATCCTCATCCTCATAGTCACTAGAAAGTCTCACTGTCTCCACAAGACTCCTCCCTCTCTGGTTCAAATAGGTCGCCATTTACACCCATTTCCTCCAAATTCTGCCATAGTTTAAATCATCTACAATGTGGCTCGCTGAATAGATCTTCTTGTTTACTTGCACAGGAAAACTCCGCCCAACGAGTTCACGTCGCATCTGGAAAAAATGCCTGCTAACCACTGGTTCAGCCCCCGCTAATAATCCACGGAATAAAATGACCCAGTTTTGTGCTTTTTATGGTAATTTCTATTAAAATAAGTCACTTAAACATATAATGTACACACAAATTAAGCTGTAAGGATGACAATACCGTTGCTCTTAAAGCAACATAAACGTTTGTTAAAAATGCATATTTTAGGACACATCCAATGTGGACAAAATAGTGCACAACCTGACACTTATTACTTATTACTGAGCCCTACGTTTAGGTCCATGCCAGAGAAGAAAAAATCCATTGATGCCAAAACTTGGCCATTGAGTTCATTCATGTTGTCACTGGCTTGGTTTTTTTACCACATTGATGTTGCGGAACCTTGATCTGACCAACTTTTGTAACATTGCCTTTGATTACGACCACACCTATACCATAAAGTGTGTCAACTTTTTACACCTGGTGGCTCATCAGAGCTGGAGTTTTGGTTTCTGTATCATGAAACGATCAAGCTGGGACGCTAGCAGGTCACCCCAAGTGTTTTTAATTTTTTTTTTTAAACTGGTTTATTTTTTATACTGCTGGGTGGACTGAGGCAAACTTGTGTCCGTGGGTCCCGAGGGTCAACGTCAGGGCTAAGCAGGATTTGAACCCACAACCTCTTGATCATGAGCCGTAACCACTACACCACTGGCCCCCATACCATACTGAACTCTAAATTCTTGTCTTCAGCCAACCTCGGGCCCTGGTAGTACTTTTCACTTCTTGATTATGAAGTTTATGGCAGCTTGTACAGGTGCAATGTGACCAGAAAGATTTCAGTATACGATGGTGAATTATGTATTGAATTTCGAAAAGGGGGCGGCACAGTGGTTAGCATGTCCGCGGGGTTTCATGTGTAAGTCAGTTGTAGCCACCACTTCAAAGGTTATCATAAAAAAATATAAAAAATAAAACTCTGCAGATATAAAGATAAGGAATATTACCTGACAAAATTATACAGTAGATGAAAAGACTTCCTGTCGAGTGGTTTGGGGCGTAGCCTGCATGTACATTGCAGGTGTTTAATTTAAAGGATAATCTCAGTGACACGAGGCTCCTTTAAATAATTGACACAGCTACAGGTGCTCTGTTTTGTTAGCATGCTAAGCACACTCGCTGGCAACATGCTCTGTGTATCTTCGCTAACGTGTGTGTGAGAGACAGAGAGCTGTCCGAGCATGAACAGGATCCATGATGAAGGGTTTACACACAGGAATATACAGTCAGTGCTGTAAAAGACGTACAAAGAACAGAAATGGAACATTCCATATTTATTTATTTATTTATGCTGAGCTCGATTGACGTCACAGCCAAGTCACAGCCAAGCCTGCCCAGTATTTCTTCTGATGTTTTGATCGGCTCACTGAGTGACCGGACCTTCTCTGTAATAGGTGAAATGAAATCAAATTTTAGTTTGCTTTTCTTCTTTGCATGTACAACCCCAGGAAAAATGATGGAATCACAAAGTACAGAATGTCATCAAAAAATTTTTATTTAAAATAATTTTTTTAATTGTCTAGTTAAAATTATCAAGCCACCTAAATAAGTTTCCATTGTAGGGTATCTGGGTTTAGCCTTAGAGAGTCGGTGGGGAGCTCAGACATCCCGGGGGAGCTCGGGGTACAGTCGCTGTTCCTCCATATTGAAAGGAGTCGGGCATCTGATTTGCCCTTACAGTGATGTACTTTATTTACCCCCACGCCACTGTATTTTATTTACCCCTCGCTTCGTTGTACGTTATTTACCCTCAAGGCAGCGTTATACTTTATTTACCCCTACAGCGTTGTTATTTATTTACCCTCATGGCATTGTACTTTATTTACCCCAGCAGCGTTGTACTTTATTTACCCTCATGGTGGCATTGTATTTTATTTACCCCCGCGGTTTTGTACTTTATTTACCCCTGCGGCGTTGTGCTTTATTTGTCCCACAGCAAGAACTATATTTGCCCCCACGGTGTTGCACTTCATTTGCCCCCACGACGGTCTTCTTCCTTTGCCCCCATGACGTTGTACTTTCTTTACCCCCATGCCATGGAACTTTATTTATCCCCTTGGCGTTGTAGTTTATTTGCCCCCACGGTGTAGTACTTTGCTGTAAGAGTAGTTTTAAACTACTGTACATTCCTCTTCCAGAAAATAGAATTTGCCTTCAGACACGCCCTGTTTATATGAACGCGCACAAACCCTGCACAGGCTCACCTTAAACCATTTGTGATTCATATCTCAATATCACTTTCAACCAATCAGCATCCACATGGTGTTTTTTCGGCTTTTTTTCGGTTTTATTCGGCTGATATCTTACAGCTCTGACACTGACGGTGTTCTGATACGTTTGTGATCATCTGTTTTTCATTTGTTCCATTTGTTTTACTTTATTTTTTTTAAGGAGTCATATTGCTTTGAGTTTTCTAAAAGCAATATGACTTAATTATAAAAAAATAAAAAAAATAAAAATAGAAACGTTGATGGCGCCTCTCCCGGGGCCACGATGCCGAAGGCGTCTTTCAGTGCTCTCTTTTAACTTCAGTGTGATTTGAATTTTAAGACTTGTGTCTGCATTTGGTTTGTAAATGATCCATAATTATTTCTCCAACATTGAGTGTTTTTTTTTTTTGGTGGGGGGGTGTTGTCCCTATTTTCAGTTCTCTCTGAGCTTAGCCTATTTTTGTTAAGTTTTGTGGAAGTTGCCAAATGCAAATGAGCTTTGTGTAAACATGTTTTACAGCTGCTTAGTGCTCAACAGACGCATGTTAGTCGGAGGAAAAAATTAGTGTTACTCAAATATATATATAGATTTGAACCTGTTTATATTATGTGCTATGCTAACTATATTTAAGGATTTGGATTTTAGCAGCTTAGCATGGTTATGTGACTATGCTCAGGCAACTTCATAACTTTTGGGACTGTCACCATGTCTGATGCAGTAGGGTGTCCATGGTTGAATGTGATTCATTAAAATTGTTTACTGTAAAACACAAAAACCAAACACAAACAAACAAAAAACCTTTCCTTCCTGAATACAAAATTCTAATCCAGTTTCTAGAAAAGTTTCCCGCAATGCAATAATGACAAAAATGTTGATTTATTTTATGTGCTCTTTAGTTTACCTGACAAAACTACTGTATACAAAACTGTAACCAAAATAAGAAATTTGATGCCTACAAACACCACAAGCAATGAAACGGAGGCATGGTAACCATGGTTACCGTCTGTCTTTTTAATAACCCTTAAATCAAGGATATTGCACTTTAATCATGTACTTAAATTGTTCCATGATAACGCACTTGAAATTTCTGTCCGTATTTGATACTGGGCTGCATCTGCTCAACAGGCCGCCGTTCTCTGATTCTCCTCTCGTGATGCGTCGTACATTTTGAACAGGACAGAGATCTGGACTGGCAGCAGACTAGTCACCTCAATATGAAGCTATGATGAAGCAGGCCATTCAGTAAACGCTGATGTATCCCCATATCTTCACAGATGTTGGCTTTTGTGCCTCTTTTCAGCTTTGGCTCATTTTCATCTTTGGCGCGGGGAACCCGACCCATCAGCCTTTCATGAGAACACGAAAGGTGGACCGTAGCATCCGACCACAGCATATGGAGTGCAGACAACTCAGCAGCTTTTCTTCGTAGAATTGATTTATGGAGATGTGTCCGAACTGTTTTATGATATTACGCAGATTTTAAAAGCGATAAATTCTGGCACTGAGCAAGGACCCGCTATTCTTTCATAAATTTTCACAGAAAGGTATCCGCCGTGTCCCGTCATTGTTTACAAAGCCTACTTTTATACCTAATCATGATACCGCACCTGTTTTCATTCTTCAAGGTCTTAACCTCAAGTGTGCCTCTGTCGAGCCAGCAGTATAAAAGGGTACCAGTAAAAATACTGGGAAGGTAACCTGCGATGGACTAGCGTCCCATCCAGGAGAAGTAGAACCCCTAGTCGCTTCATGCAACGGAAATTCGACATAAGCTGCGGCCTGATGAGCCAGTAGGCTCGGGTGAATGAACCCAACAGAGTTTACCTTCCCTTGATACCTCACCTGTTGAAAATCACTTTATTCCGTGAACGAATTCTTCTTTTAACTCTGTCCCGTCTTTTGTGGAGGGTGTTGTAAGTACTCAATTTTCTTGCTTTCTTTATATTTACAAATTAAATGTTCAATTAAAAAGGTAAAAAATGGTGGCTTTTATTGCAGTTTTGAAAATAGTGCAATAACTATGAATGGTAATGACAAAGGATCAATTTCAAGAGTGAATAGGGTGGGATTGTATATGGATCACCCTGAGCTTGTTTCAAGGTCACAGGGTAAATTTTTTTTCTATTTTCGCCATATTATAAAATGGTTATTTTATATGGGTGCGTCGGGACCCCTGTGGTTCATTTATTATTTTCATTTTTATTTTTTACTTTTTTTTTTATTTATTTTTTTAATTTTCATTATTATTTTGTTTATTTGTTTGTTCATTGTTATTTTCTGGTAAATGTCTTCACCCTTCATCCACACTAGTATTGCGGTCTGAAAACAAAGGAATATTAAAACCCAACAGGATTTAATCCTTTCATAAACACATGTAAAAGGGATGATATGAAAGTAGCATCTATCCGCATTCACACTACACGTGTTCTTGTTCTTTCTCTGTCCTTCAGGTGAGGACGTGTGGTCGTATGCTAAAAAGTTACCGCATCTGTTTCAACAAGGAGGAGTCTTCTATAACATTGTAAAGAAGGATATGGGTAAGTCGCTGGAGGGTTTTTCACTAATCATGGTCTCAGGAGAATTTCAATGGCTTCATGTTGAGTCTTCCATGATGTTTAGAGACACAGGATCTCTTCTGTTTTTCCAGTTCATTCAGCCAGGCAGGGATTTGTACCTGACGCACTGATTCAACGTTCTAGCAATGTTTTTATTTAAACTCTGGGTAAAATTGTACTACTTTCTGTACATGAGCAGGCCTGGAATGTACATTTGATGTACAGCAGACACGGTCCTTGGAGAGGAAATACTTGTCGAAAATTGTCATTTCATACCAGTTGCAGTAAAGTAGCTAGTATTGTTGTGTGTTGTTTTTTTTTTTGTGGGTATGCCCACCTATATCTCAAGAACTGCCTCACGTAACATCGTCAAATTCTTTGTTTGACTTCAGGTCTGTTGGATGGGAAGCACTGTACTCTGCCACACCTGACTGGTAAGACATTTGTGTTCAATGCAGCAGAAGATCGTTTGGAGCTGTGTGTGGACGCTGCTGGTCACTTCCCGGTGGGCCCTAATGTGGAAGAACTGATCCAGGAGGCACTGTCTCAGCTGTGTTCCGAAGCTCCCTCTCGCACCCATGAGGGAAGCCCTGTGCATGGCCTAAAGCTGGGTGGCGGAGGGGTGGTGCGCAAGAAGGAGCAGGCCGTTGCGGCTTTCCAAGGCAAGGGTCACTCGCTGGGCTCCACCTCACATAAGCCTCAGCCAACAGAGCCGGATCGCAGCAACGGAGTAGACCCGGGCGCCAGTGTACGGGCCGAGGGGTTAGCACAGTCGAGGGAAGAGCTGGTGCGTGTAGCCCCAGGCATGTTCACTCTCCGTGACGGGTGTCGAGAAGTAGAGTTGGAGCCCACAGCGGTTGAGGCTCAGCGGCGCCACCTACAGGAGATGGTGTCAAGTATACAGGCCTCTATGGACAAACACTTACGGCAGCTGACGACACCTCACACAGTCGCTAAACAAGATGAGAAGAAGGAAGGTCTAGATGAGCAAGATGAGATAAAGGACCAGGAGGCGGAGTCTCAAAACATCTCTGAGCCCATGGACCAGTCGTTATGATGTGCTGTTTCACGTACATACTCCTATACATTTACTCATGCAGTGATCCTATTATCTCATTACTATATGTGCGTTCCTAAGTAATTGTCATCGAGCAAATGGAGTTGCGAAGACGTGCAGGTAAAAAATGTCCTGTCCTGCCTCCATGTCCTGCAGCGCACACACTTAACCCTCCTGCTGTACATGTTCACTTCAGGAGCGTACAGTAAAGCTGCACCTGCTGTTCAGTACACAAAGCCTTCTGTAGCATCTTGTACTCCTAAATCACAAAATACATCTACGTAACCTCTGTTAGAGCTAGTGGGCTTGATTTAGTTAGTTTATTTTAAGGAAGCAGAGGGACTCATTCTAGAGATATTGCTCTGCCGATCAGATCAGTGACGCTATTGGTCGGATGTGATGTATACCGCTCTGGAATGTATTATTTCCTTCAGATTAAAGCCGGTCGCTAGGAAGACTTCACTTCATGTCGAACCGCCAGCTCACGTATCTCGGATAAAAGTCACAATGACAGAAAAATGTTGTTAAATAGAAATTGAAGGATTTAAGTTCAGTTTTGGTGCACAATGCTATTATCATGCTGCTGTGATTTTATGTTTGACATTAAAATGGTAATATATTCCAGAGAATCTAATCCACTGAATTAATTACACTAAAGAATGAAGTCGGGCGTTAGGTTTGACTTGTACAGTATAATACATGTTTACTGAAGCTTTTTGATTTCCATTCTGCAGAGGCGTGGCCACGGAGACTTGCTAAGAAGCAGGTCTTTTGCTGTGGCTGCCGGTTCTTTAGCTTAGTCGAGTACTTGCTTAGGGGGTGATCACACTAGAGGTGTGATAGAAAAGAGACAACGGCAATGCGCGTCTGTCGCTTTTCATTCGAAAATGTGTTGATTTCGTGAACTTTGTTGACTTCACGCCTGGTTCGTGAACTCCCAGCGAAAAATTTCAAACACGTCACTAAACGACGCTCTGACGGAGTAGTCTCAGACTCTTCTCAAGCAGTCCGCGATATCCGCCATATTCGTATTTTATAAAAAGCGAATTGTTTGAGGAACAAAATGTGACTTATTTACAACCAAACATACGTAAACCAATCACAAATTACTTGCAAAAGAAATTGTCACTTGACTTTCATGTGATGTACGTATTTAAGCTGCAAAATGTTCGCTTGCACGTGGAGTCACTAGACATCTTGATGCCAATTTCAAAATTTTTGCGTAAATAAATTTGCGTCAGTCGCTTTTCTATGGCACTTCTAGCGTGATCACCTCCTTTAATGGCCCGTTTCTGGTGTGACTATCCTTCACAGGGGTGCTGCTGCATTCCTGTCTGATTAGTTTAGGCTTAAAAAATGTGAAGATAATTAATTTAATCCTGGTTCTGGCAGGGGCGTTTGGTAAGCTGGCTGGAAGGACCTGATCAAAGCCTCGGTTGAGAAAAAGGTTTTATTTACATTTGGTGGCCTTTCACATGTGCTGCCATTGTCCATGCACATCCACACAGCCTTAAAGGTCACTAAGGTTTACGTACAGCACACGGTATGCATGCGTATCCAGTCTTTGCTAATTCCATCACAATTCCTTTTTTTTAATCATCTCGTATCATTTTATTCTAAAATACGTTTGATTTCAGCTAAAGCTAGCTCCGACGCCACTCCCATTTATCTGTAAAATTCGGGTTTGTAAAGCTTTTTTAAGATGCGAGGCTGTTTCATTTCATTTGATCTTTTCTTCCGAGTTAGTATGAAAAGAAAATAAGAGCTAGAAGATTCTGTTGAGCCAAGTAGCTTCTTATTTAATCATATTGCTTGATGGGTTGTGAATGTGTACAGACTTGTCATGATGACATTTCTTTATTGTTTT
The DNA here is from genome assembly GCA_039654305.1 of Porochilus rendahli. Classification (NCBI taxonomy): domain Eukaryota; kingdom Metazoa; phylum Chordata; class Actinopteri; order Siluriformes; family Plotosidae; genus Porochilus; species Porochilus rendahli. Next base: position 21,341,029 of record JBCNYG010000008.1, on the reverse strand, counting down.
CTTTATTGGATTGTGAGCAACAGAGTGGACAGTTTGTAAGCACTATTTCTAAATGTTGTTGATGACATGGCCAAAGTTCAAATTCTACACTGATTTTTGATGTGGAAAAGTGATCTTTCTGATTAGGCGATGGTCTGTAATATATAGTATATATTGTACTTTATTCTGTACATACTTTCAGGGTTTTTTTTGTTTTGTTTTTGCTATTTGAATTTTTGGTTCCTTTGTTTGCCAACAAAGTGGTCTGATCACCCCACACAGCTGAAGAATTTGTAGTTTGCATGTGCAATACATTTTTGGCCTAACAACAAAATAAACTTACTGCTTCACTGCAACACACTGGTGTTATTCCATCGCACAGTTGCCATGGCAACAATGCCATCAACATTATCACTATTGTGGGAATGATTTACTTTATTATTTTTCCTTACAATCATATAATCCAGCTAATAAATATGATGCAGATTTTAAAACATCTCAGCCGACTCTGGGTGAGGGCGGGGTACACTCTGGACAGCTCGCCAAGCCATCGCAGTAGAATAGCTTTTTTTTTTTTTATGTAAAAAGGTCCAAGCTATATTAGGCTGGATAAAAAATTCCCAGTTTCTCATCAGCCCCCACACCAGAAAATTGCTGCCTCATCTAAATTTCTGTTTTGAAAAAAAACACACTCAAAACCTCAGAAACTGCCTCAGACAACAAACAAGACACAGAAGGTGATTCGGTGTTAGATGCTGTGATTGTGGTTGTGGTTGTGAGGTTTGTTGTGAGTGGTTCTTGAGGTTTAGTTCTGTTTGAATTAGTTACATTTTCTAAAGAATTGGAGCTGTGAGGCTGCTGTTCTATAGCCAGTTGTTCAGAGTTTAATACATGCTAAATGTAAACGTTAAAGATTGCTCGTCTACGGTGTACTGTGAAGCAGAATACTGAAATAAACAAGAACTTCTAAAAGGTTCAGGTTATTTATTCTTATTTATTCAAAAAAAAAAAAAGGCACAAAAGGTCACATCAAGTTCCTAGCCTCAGTCATTTTACCTACATTTAGCTTTAAAAGCTTTTAAGCTTCAATAGTCATCTCATTTGTCTATTTAAAAAAAAAAACTCAAAAAGTACTGATGAGAAACTGGGAGATATAT
>JBCNYG010000008.1:21234076-21245555 GCA_039654305.1 Porochilus rendahli | reverse complement strand
ACACACACACACACACACGCACACACACACACACACACACACACACACACACACACACACACACACACACACACATTCATGCAGGCATTCACACACGTGTAAACAAACACCTACAGGCAGTTATTTATAATGTATTCAAACATATTTAAATACAGAACAATAGTTGCTGGAAATGGCTAATAATTTCTGTTTTAACAACGTTGCTGCAACGTTGCACAAAAGTTGCGATAACATTGTTTGTAGATTCCAATTAATATTACAGGTAACATTTTCAATAAATGGCCCAAAAACGTTATCAGAAGATGTTAGCATACCATTAATTTATAAGGACTGTGTGTGTACTGTGGTTTCCTTCTCGGTACCTGCATGATTCACTGAAAAGGGAACCCCAGTACGGATGTACACAATCCTTGTCCCACACTAGATGGAGCTGTACTGGGAACCTGGGTGTGTGCAACATTTTAGCAACGTCAAAACAAGTTTGTGCATAAAAGTGAGGTGCATGTTGTCAATAAACATTCTGGTTTAACAATGTCACCATGTTCAGATAACGTTTTGTGCATCCAGATAAGGATGTTCATGCAACATTGCAATCATGTTGCAAAACATATTGTGTTAGCTGAGTCATTTTAAAGTACGTGATACACACAAACACATACGCACACACACACAAAGTGACAACTCACGAAAGCTCAAGGAAGTCAGTCATCTGGATCTTTGCTTTGTGACACAGCAGCTCCATCAGGTGCAAACCCTGATCAGTGGGAAGTGAACTAATGGAGAAAAATAGAGTGAATAAAAAAAAGGAATGAAAAAGCAGACCGCATCATGTGAAATTACACATTTCTACATTAACTCTACAGAAAAAAAAGAACTGATGAATGATTTTTAGCCCTGCGATGGCCTGGTGAGCTTTCCAGGGTGTACTCTGCCCTCGCCCAGAGTCGGCTGAGATGGGCGTCAGCCTCTCAGTAACCCTAAATAGGATTAAGCGCTTCAGAAAACGAATGAATGAAATCATTTAAAAAAGATTGTGTTCAACATCCAGCAAAAAAGCCAAAAATTCAATACCCATTAGTACAAATTTCAATATAAATATTTGGCCACTCCCCAAAAGCAGAGCTCTGAAGATGTTTGCATGCGTAAGTTTACAGAAACATGTCTACATAAAGTAAGAGGATAAGCTGCAAAGTGCACTCAGCGCCGATGGCCCACCATCTTCTTTATTTATTGCTTGCCTGTATGGACATGCGAGCACAAAAGCAACAGCTACATCAAGCTCATGGCTTTACAACATTTGCATAAGTTGGAGTTGGAGTTCGGGAGCGCCGCCAAAAATTGAGACTTCTTCCAATATCTTTTAGTGATGCTTGGGAATACATCTGCCAATCTCCAGGAATTACAAACTTAATTTGTAGACATTTGTAGACATGCTAATCACTATACCACTACGCAGCCCCAATTCAAAGGTATACTTCTATAATGGGTGGCCCAGTGGCGTAGGGGTTAGCACGACACAATAAAAAAGTTCCACCCCATTTACAAAGTGGCTATGACCCTGGGTGTGTGTTAGAAACTTACTCAGTATCTGTAATGAGGTAACCGTAGACATCATTATTACTGTTGGGCTGTACGTCAAGTTGCAGATCCTGTACTTTCACATTTTGCTGGTGTGGCATGACACTGTTTTCAATGACAGGAGAAGGTGCTAGACCAGCAGCCTCCACCCAGCCCTCCACCTCTTCTACCTGTTCCATGGCTTTCTTCTGTACATTTACATCCAGCTGGGTGGTCCTGCTGTGTACTCTCTCCATGAATATGCCCCGCCCTTTTAGAGATGGGTGTGGCTTTGAAGGAGACGTCTTATCCAGGTACTCTAACAACTTTCCCAACAATTCAACATCCTGTAAAAACAAAACAATCCAGTGTAAATAATTGTAAATGACATTAAAAATACTATCACTTTCTAACTGGTTCAAATAATGCCCAGAATACTGATTAACAGTGTCCTCCTTTCAACATGGAAATCACGCATCTCAGCGTTAAACGATTGTTTACATTACCACTTACCACGTGTTCAGCTGTTATTATTGTTTATATTTCACTTTATGTCAAGATTGGACATTGGCAAAGAAATATTCCCATAACTTAATTACAGTTTTGTTTTAGATTGGAATTCGGGTTGCAAAAAAAAATATATATAAAAAAATTCCTTAAATTTCACAGTAGATTCTTAAATGAATAAACAAGACCTCGGCTGCCACAGAATTTCTTTCTTTATTGCTGTCCCTCGTGTTCCTTAGTTTCATCTCCATGCTATGTGTGCTATGTCACATTGATACATGTCATTTCATGTTCCATTTTATTGGCTATTCCTTAGACATCCAACACTAAGATGATCATCCAAACTTTCTGACACCATCAAAAATGTATTGCAAGCTATCTTTGATTCCAAGGCCGTAACGGCAGTCACCTATACACCTCTCTGGGAAGGAAGTAGGACCACCATTTAGGATGAAATGGCCACAACAAGTGTTTTCAGAATTGCTATGGGTTTGGTTGTCACCTCCAGGATCAAGGTGCTTCTAGCTTGGTTATTAAATTTAGGTAAACTCTCATCTCTACAAGGAAGGCTGGTTGGTCTCAACTTTTACTCCTCAGAACAGTTCAAGCATTAAAAATGGTTTATTATCCATTCCCAGATCCACTTTGATCACAGAGGTCTATGGTGAGTTGTTTGGTATTCATGGCTTGAATTTTGAATTGAAATACCCTGAGCAATCACAAAAGTGGCAACATAACTGGATATTACCAATGTTTAAACAACGTGGACATGGAACCGTTCTTAAACAAGTATTTTAGCATGGATTAATTGTGTTTATGGATATTTGAACATTTTGATTTCCACTGAACATATTTAAACTCTCTTTAACACAGTGCTTACAAAAAAAAAGAAAAATTTGGTTTTTGAACAATTTATTCAATCAAACAAATAATAGATGCACTAATCTCCTGTGGAATAAGTCTTGGCCTGAAAAGGTAATACTGAAAATAAATTTTTGCTGGCCTTTTGCTTAGTTGTCCACAAGCCTCTGACCTCAGCTTGCTAAGGTTTTAGACCACATTTTCTTCAGTTGGACAATATTTGCTGGTCTTCTTGCATGTACTGGGTCTTTTAGTCCCAATGAAGGGAAACTGGAATATTACACCATATAAAAACACTGGGCCTCATTCATTATTATCTTTTAGATTTTTTTCAGAAACTATTTTTTTGTTGTTGTTGTTTTAATTATAAGAAAATCTGTGTCGGATGCATGATGTGTTCTTAAACCACAGATTTGTTCGCAGTTGTGTTCTTAGGTTGGTAAATCCCATTGTTTTTGTAAACTGAAAGCCAGTACCACTTGCTCTAATTAGCATACTGTAGGTAAACACCCCCCTAAAAGGAAATAAGGGCATGTATGCACACAAATATTCAAAAGTACAGAAAAAAATGATAAAGAGAACCTGCAAATCCACATGAGCGCTGGATTCTAACCAGCAGAAGAGTTTTGTTTGCTCTGAAATAAAGATGCTGCTGCAGGAGGTCAATTTCAGTTGAGGGAAAAAGTAAAGCAAGAGTGCTCTTTTATGTTTATGGATTCTGCTTGTAGCAGAACAAATCTTAGTTAGGAAAATATTGGTGAATTCCAGAATTGTGTAAGTGAGATTTAAGAATGAATTTCCTTATAAGAACAGCTGGTGAATGAGGGCCAATCTTTCACAATTTTAAGTTCCAGCTTTGTAGCAACAATTCGGGGAAGAACCTCACACGGATGTGATATCCAGGTTTTCACACATTTTCACATACTTTTATTTAGAAATTATAGTGTAGCTTTGTATAATAAGCATATAAAAGGTGATTTAAAAGTCAGGAAAACATAAATACCTTATGGCCTACATTAGATCGCTCTTCCCTCCTGTTTTGTGTTTCTGTATGGAATAAACAGCACAGCATGATTTGTATTTATAGATAAATACATTAAAACCTTTGAATACTACAAAGAAATTCCTTCAATAACAGTGCAGAAATTAACCTGACACAGATGGCATGGTCTCAGATATTTGACTGATAGCTGAACTCCCTTCACTTTTTTGCTTTACTGTCTCAGACATATTTTCATCCCGTGATGAGTTCTCCAGTTCTCCTGTTTTCCAGTCTTCAGTCTGTAGGCCTTCTGTTTGGAGATCTCGAGGTCTGTATCCATCTTTTACTTGTTCCTTCACGGCATCGGCTATGAGAGAGGCCAGCCGACCCAGATCCGTTGCGCTCAAACTCTCCACACCTACGTTGTGCCTTCCTATATTGTGTAGAACATTTTGGGTAAACATTTCTGTGAAGAGAAAAGCCAACTGACTCAAAGTTTCAAAAGCATCATTTAAGTTAAATTTAAACTAAACCAACATAACTTACAGGGTGGAGTGGCGGCATCGTGGTTAGCCTGGGTGCTTCGAGCAAATTCCCGGGCTCGGGCCACATCTGTGTGGAGTTTGAATGTTCCCCCGTGCTTGTGTGGGTTTCCTCCAGGTATTCTGGTTTCCTCCCACAGTCCAAAAAACATGCACATTAGGCTGATTGGCAGTTACAAATTGGCCCTAGGTGTGAGTATGAATGGTTGTGTGTGTTGTCCCTGCAATGGCCTGGTTAGCTGTTCAGGGTGCACCGCACCTTCGCCCAGAGTCGGTCGAGATGGGCACCACCATCCCCTCGACCCTAATTAGGATTAAGCGACTTAGAAAATGAATGAATGTTGAACATAACTTACTTTTTTAAAAACATAACCTGCCAATTCCCACTCACCTGCCAGCGTCCTTAGCATAAATCAGCTACCAACAGGGGAAGGTGAAAGCTAACACATGCTTCCTCGCAGACATGTGTAAGTGAGTCATTGTTATTATATTTTATTTTTTTTATTGTTGCTCATGGGCGGCACAGTGGCACAGTGGTTAGCATGTCCGCCTCACAGCAAGATGGGCGCTGGCATCCCCATGACCCTAATTAGGGATAAGCGGCTTAGAAAATGAATGAATTATTGCTCATATTCTATTAGAGGTTAGGCTAACACCCTCTGAGGAAAGCATTAACCTATTGTTTCCTGCATACATGAGCTCACAAAAGCCCACAATTGGCTAATGTCACTGTGAGGAATAGAGGAGAGACAATATCACTCCCACCAGTTCTGTTAAATTTGCTCCCATCCATGAAGGAAAGACAAACAAAACTGTCTTAAATGTTATTGAATAAGTGATTAGGGTTCAATAAATTTTGGAGAAGGCTGGAGCCTATCTCAGCCGACTCTGGGCGAGGGGGTTTACACCCTGAACACCCTGAACCTGAAATTCCAGTCACACAGATAATAAATTTTTTTGGCATCAGCTTTATACATAATATATAACTAAACTGTGTTTGCAAAACTTTATACTGGTGAACCTATATTTAATCATTACACAACTTATAAAAGAAGCAGATCTTACCATCTACTGGAGTCAGGGGTTCTTTGACAAGCAATGGTGATGATCCACCCTTTGAGTTTATGGGTTCTAGTTTGGGTCGATCTCTCTGCACAGCTGCCATTTTTTGAGACACGTACTGCGTTAGGGCAGTTATTGGAAAGACAGAACCATCCTGCTGTTCTTGTGTATTGTACACTGAATCACTCTGATAATGTGTAAGGTCGGGGAAAGGAGCTGACTGGTAGGGTGAATCTGGGGTGAATTCAGGTGGAATCGAGCTGAGTTTATTGTTTGGTTTTGCAGAAAGATAATACGCTGAAGGCAGGGAAGACTTCATCTTGGCGACCTGTGCAGAATGAGGAAACACTAATATTTAATTAGTCTGCTGGTAACAACCTGCAAATATTAATAAAGTTTAAAAAAATCTTTTACTTCACACGGATCAGAGACAAAAATGGACGCACTCACAATTATGAGATTTTATCATTCTTCCCCACAATGGTATAATTTTATTTGGATAATTAAACAGGGTAAACTGTTTTAAGGGCAGGATAACATCAACAGCTACCTTATGTTGGTGTAGATTCTCAATCATCCAGGTCGTGGTGATCCTAAAAAGCTTGAGTGGAGGCAACTGGACTACTTTTTGTGGTTTTTGAAGACGTTTCGCTTTCAATCCAAAAAGCTTCATCATTTACACCTTTACTCAGGTGACCAAACGACCCCATATGCAGACCAGGTAAACACCCTCGTGGACAAAGGACCCCAACGAGCGATGGAATGGATGGGAGGGACAGTGATTTGCACTTGACTTGAGTTTTTGCTCAGCCTATATAAGGCTGGAACTTTCCACCAAAGAATTTCTAACTGACGAGGCTTTTTGGATTGAAAGCGAAACGTCTTCAAAAACCACAAAAATACATCCAGTTGCCTCCACTCAAGCTTTATTAGAAAAAGACTACTACCTTAATTTTATCCACCCATCCATGTCAATATGAATACAGAAAACCAATTAACTAGCACCTTATTAAATATAAAGGTTATTTACAACATTTCCCATGCATGGTTAGTGCAAAAAAAACATACAAAATTCATTCAGATGACATAAAGAGCTGAGCACACATGTACACATTCAGACCTTATGTAGTGTGGAAACATCATATTTTATGTGTTAACCATTAAACACTTACATTTTAAAATGTTTTTATCTTGGGTATCAAACTGCAGAGGTGCAAGCTGGGAGTATGGAAGTTTGAGGACTGATGGCTTTTTGATTGGTCCTCTGTGTGATAATGCAATCAATTCTTTGTGCTCATCACAACACCCCACCCACCCCCAACACACACACAGACATTACACAAACGCTTTGCTGCAACACAGAACATGAACCCATTAAACATACAACTAAACTAATAATAGAGGTGATACAAATGAAGGCCCCTTTAGAGACCCCTTTCAAGAACAATGAATAATTTACCAAGTTTTTATTCAGACACTAGCTGAACTGAACTGAGCCTATCTTTGCTCACTAAGTCTATGAAGTCACGGATCACCACTGTGTGCAACATCTGGAATCAACCAACACCTATGCATGCATCCTGTTTATAGACGTTAGCTCAGCTTTCAACACCATTAATCCTCTCACCCTCTTCTCCAAGCTTCAAGGCATAAACATCAGCTCTGTCTCACTGGATTCTGGACTTACCGAAGAACAGAATCCAGACTGTCAAGGTTAACAACGCTACATCATATTGATTGTCATCCCATTGACTGAAAACACCTGACTATAATTTTCACCTTCAAATTACCTGCTAATCCTAGAGGTTAACAAACTTTTTGAAATTTTGGGATCACTTTCCTCAATAAATAAATGACCAAGTAAAATATTTTTGACTCATTTATTTAACTGGGTTCTCTTTATCTTTGATGATGATGTTTGAGGATATATTTATGTATATCTAAAATTCTTAAAGGTTCACAACCTTTCAAGCACCACTGTAAAATAACAAGTCCACCCAGTCACTGCTCTGCCATTAACTAGGCAGATACTAACTAATGAGTGCATCCACTTAAACATAAACAATAATGCTTGAATTATGTTATGGGGAGGCTGATCTCAACTGACTGTGGTCGAAGGCGAGGTACACCCTGAACAGCTCGCCATCACAGCAACAGGACCCACACAGCCTTTACACTTACACTATATTTATGGGCCATTCGAAAGAACTGAATATTCTAACGTGTATATCTTTGGACTGTGGGAGGACACCCACACAAAAGGCAGGAAGGCCATGCACACAGAAATGCTCTTGCCGAACCCGGGACACAAACCCAGGGTCTTCTTGCTATGAGGCTGATGTGCTAGCCACTATATCGTCATGCTGCCCCTGTATGAATATTTGCAGAACAATCATTCAAAAGCATAAAAGTGCCTTACCTGACCAACCAATTTAGGTAGCTGACTTAGTGTCAAAAGATACTTCCGCAGAGTTCTGCCGAGTTTCTCTTCCAGTGTCTTCAGTCTTTCGTCTTCCACAGCAGCTGTTTGCCTGCACAGTAAGTTAGAACACATCATAGGTGCTAATCAGGAGAAACTGACCACTTCCAGGAGTTGCTGTGTTAAAAACTGAAAACCTCAGCAAGCTACAGATTTAAAGAAGAAATTATAACAGCAGGAAAAGCTGTCCAATACGGTGAGGACCTGTATATTCACTCATCTTTGTAATTTGCACTAACCAGAGATGACTGCTATCCCAGACAGCCCATCTGGAAGAATGCTGATTGACACAGACGCGATCGCCAGAAGCTTGTGGTTTTAGGAAGCCAACCATGAACCATGGTTTCTTTGTTTACTGTCGCCTTAAAATTTCCCTTCACTGACACTAAAGGACATGGCTTGTCAAGGTCAAACTCAATTTGGGAAACTCAAATGATGTGCACATTTTTTTTGATTAGAGTGATTTGGAGATGCCCTGACCCAGCCTATTCTTCTAGCAGTAATCTGGACCTTGTCAAAGACACGCAGATCCTTAGGTTTGCCCATTTTTCCTGCTTCCAACACATCAACATCCCCCCAAAACAGATGCCATTGTAATAAGATATTCACTGATATTTACTTAGTCTCTCACTTTATCTCTCAGTGGTTTTAAAGTAATGGCTGATTGGTGGGTTTTTTTTTTTCGTTTGTTTGTGGGAGTACAGTACCTTGAATCAGGTGATAACAGGGGGATCCTGTGAAGCTTAGAAAGTTCTTTCGACAGGACCTGCTGAGTAATGTCATCTTCCCATGACAGGCCTGGGAGCATAATTAGAACACACAGCCAGTATAGCTTTCATTTTGTTTTATTAAACTATGCAGTGTGACAGACTCCTCCAATAGCCATGACATCACTGGGATTATAACTCACAATCTCCACACAATCGAGCCAGTGCTTTTCTCCATCACTCACTTGCACTCCTCATGTGAAATTTAATACGACGGCCTAATGTGCAAGTTTTTGGACTGTAGGAGGAAAACTGAGTACCCAGAGAAAACCCACACAAGCACAAGGAAACCCCTGTGTTTCCATGAGTTTTCTCCGAGTACTCTGGTTTTCTCCCACAGTCCAAAGACATGCAAGTTAGGCTGACAGATGTTTCAGATTGCCCCTAGATGTCTTGTTGTGTGTGTTGGCCTTGTGATCAATGTTCAGGGCATAGCCCACCTTCACCCAGAGTCATCTGAGATAGGCTCCAGTCCCCCCATGCCCCAAGTTGGATTAAAGCAGTTGGACAAATGGATGGAGTTTAAAGGAATTATGTGTCCCTATTAAGATTAATATTGTTCCCGTAAACCACATGCACCGAATTGTCTCTTGTACTGCGTCTAACTTCTTATTCTTCAGGACAAAATTGAGGAATAACTAGAGTGAGTGACATTCTGAGCATGTGAAAGGAACACTGACCCCCTGTAATATTACCACACACCACTGTTTCATAGAATAATTATATATTTCAATATGAAGCATGTAAGTAATTTTGAATTGGAACATACATACCTCGAAGTGAAAGTTTCATAAGTAGTGTACGAAATCTCTGCAGAATCTCTGGTGTGATATCATATGTGTATAAATCTGCTTCAATAGTTTTCTGACAGTGGCCAAACATGCCATCTGCAAAACAATGACATCATCATGTATGAATACACAACCACCTGCCAAAAACTGGTTTTACAGATACAGGTTAGTTATATTGGACCCAAAGCATACCGAGTAACCCAACCTTGATTAAGATAAAGTAAAACTTTCTTCAGCTTTCTTGCTCATTGAACACGATTATTTAAATCACTATTAGTAGAGCCTATATCAGCTGAATTTCATGATTTTTTTTAAAGAATTAAGCAAAAATGCACTTGAGGTCATGCATTTCACCAAAAATCCAGCATTCAGTAAATAATGTCATTTATATTTATTATTAAATATTAAATATATTATTTATTTTTATTATTTTACCACAGAATGGTAAGACTATTAAACAACAATGCCATTATTAATCCATCACCGCGCTGAAAGCCGAACAACATACTCCAGACCATGTGATACAAAAATGATCTACAGTGGGCTGGTAATATTATTACTCCACCCTGGCATACATTATTTTTGTATAACTATGTGGTCTGGGGCTCCTGAGTGGCGCATCGTAAGGGGGCATGACTATCAACCTGAAGATCGCAAGTTCGAATCCAGGTTGATACTGCAGCTGTGAATGCGCAGCAGTTCATAAAGAGGTGGGTGGCAGCATCACAGGTCATGGAGGGGCATGTACATGCCTACACCCCTCCCTGGCTGGCGGTGGTCGTATGTAATAAGGAGGCAATTCTTGACAGGTGGGAATTGGATACAACTAAAATTAGGGAAGAAAAATACATAAATAAATAAATTACTAAACTAAATCAAATGAAAACTATGTGATCTGATGTATTTTATTCCTTATGTAATATTCTTCAACTACATAGTAATTTAACAGTAATATTAAATAATAAGGACTTTCTAGGGATTGATCAGTGGTTATGGGGAACAACTTTTCTTTATTTTCTTCACTTACTGTGTAGTTGGTGCTAATGTTTTTTGATAATTCTTTATCAGATTTGTTTTTACTGCTTTGTGACAATGACAACTGTAAAAAGGGCTATACAAATAAAATTTAAATTAAAATTAATGGCCAATTAGCAAAGAAGGTGCAAGATTTATTACTAATAAAACGATATACGTGTTGATGTATAGCTCAAAGTGAAATGCAATGCAATGCAATGTAATTGACAGCTGAGAGTAGGGTGGGAGGATACAGGGTGATTACATGTAGCCATTTCCTATATTGTGTATGTGAACAGAATGTTTCTTACCATTGACACAAATCTCATAGTTCATACACAAATTCTCCTCAAACAGGCAGCCTGATGAAAGAACAGAATAAACTTTTCAGTTTATGCAGACATTTTGTTGTGTATAACTGTTTGATTATCTATGAGTATCTATGAGTTCCATAAAAACAACTCATCATCGCCACTAGCATTTCATTCATTAAAAAATAAATAAAATAAAAATGATTCGGACAGTTATTCGGCACCGTGACGTGGTGGTTAGCACGTCTACCTTGTGGCAAGAAAGTCCTGGGTTCAAGCCCTGTGCCTAGAAGGGACTTTTTTGTGTGGAGTTGACATGTTTTCCCCCGTGTGTACATAGGTTTCCTCTGGTTGCTCCAGTTTTAGGCTATTCTTGGATATTCTTGATTGCCCCTAGGTGTCAATGTGACTGTGAATGGTTGTGGGTATGTTGGCCCTGCAATGGATTGGTGAGCTGTTCAGGCTGTATCCCGCCTTTTCCCATGGTTGGCTGAGATAGGATCCAGCTTTCAAGAAGCTTATCATCACAGGGCAACAAACACACACACACACACACACACACACACACACACACACACACACACACACACCCACATACACAACAGC
>JBCNYG010000008.1:21162391-21176948 GCA_039654305.1 Porochilus rendahli | reverse complement strand
ACAAAAAACACACAAAAAAGAAAAAAAAGCCGGCATTCACGAGCGACACGAGCAAACACGTCCGCCACGGGGGGCGCAATCTTGTCAACAGTGAGCAGTTTTATCCCACATTGCTTTTATTCACTGTGAAATGAATGAGACTAAAACATTGAGAATGGCTAGCATAGTCAGCCATCATTAGCACTGGAAGAAATGCTATACAGTATTTTTGTTTAGTTAACCACAATTTTTGTAAAATACTGACTAACTACACTCAGGACACATTTTAAAACCAAGACTACATTTACTGACTTTAGTTATTTCCTAATTTCTGTGTTTATCATGATATTCTAAAGTGGGAAATAGGACAGGAATGTGCAATCTAACGTTGGAAAGCTTTGCCAGCAAAATTCACAACCATAAAGGGTTAATGAAAGCACTAATGAAAGAGTAAAGCCCAACCAGACGTTTCAATTAACAACAATTAACAATTTGCTAGGAGTATACATTTCTATATTTTTATTATTTTTTACTATTATTTGGGTGGCCTGGTAGTGGGTAGTTTCACAGCCAGAAGGTCCTGGGACTGAGTCTCAGCATGGGCACTTGTGTGTGGAGTTTGAATGCTCTCCCTGTGCTTGAGTGGGTTTCTTCCAGGTATTCTAGTTTCCTCCCACAGACCAAAGCCATGCACATTAGGCTAATTCTCAAGGATATTCTCAGCTGGCAAGCAGTTATGAGTGTACCCCGTCTTCACTCTAGGCTCTAGCCTTCCCATGGCCCTTGTAAGATAAAGCAGATAAACTCTTTGTTTATGAACTAAACACCTTCTTCTTTCTCTTTCTTTAAATAATTCTCAAGTCACCATGTAGTATATACTAAAACTCGAAATGATCTTTAAAGTGAGGCCTCGGCTCACACACAGAGCTCAGAGCTGCATCTGTCGTGATTTAAAAAGTTTTAAAAACTAAATAATAGAAATTGTTCAAACACTATTACTGTCATTTCCCTGTAAAAACACAAGGGTCTGTAAGGAGATCATTTATCATAACGTCAAGTCATCACCGTACTGTATATGGCCATGGGTTATTTATTTTAAAGCGCACCTAAGGGACTACCCTGAAGTCTAAATAAAGCTCCTTCGGCATTAGAGGGAGAGGGAGAAGTGATGGAACTTATTCGTTCTCAACACCAAAATAAAACACCTCTGTGCAGAAGCAGGTCCCAGCGATGCGTCACTGATGATTATTCTGCAATGAACCGCAATATTTTACACGTTTGCTGCAGAGAAAGGTACTTGGAAGAATGAATGAATGTTTACTTAAGAATATGTAAAAATAATAGTTGGGAAATAATACTTATTAGATAGTACGAACAATGACAAAATTAATCACTTAGATAATTAATTAAAATCCCCAGTGCAGCTAACTGGGTTATCAAAGGCCGGCCATGTCTGTCACTGTCTGTGGTGGGAGGAATGTAAAAGAACCATTGCTGATTTTCATTAAGAGGAGGCTGCATAGCCGTCAGTGTGTTTCTGCCCGGTGATGGCCTGGTGAGCTGTCCAGGGTGTACTCTGCCCTCGCCCAGAGTCGGCTGAGATGGGCGCCGGCCTCCCCGCGACCCTAATTAGGAATAAGCGGCTCAGAAAATTACTGAATGAGAATCAGAGTTTGGTCATTTCTGTGTGTTCTCCCCATACTTGCATGGGTTTCCTCGGGGTATGCTGGCTTCCTCCCAGAGTCCGAAGACATGCACATTAGACTTATCGGCTGGCCCAAATTTCCTGTTTAGGGTGTACTCCGTCTTGGCCCAGAGTCGGCTGAGATAGGCTATTGCCTCCCCGCTACCCTTACAGGATTAAACGGTTTGGCAAATAGATGGATGGATAGAATAGCAGGGAGGAAAAAAGGAGAAGAGGAGAGGAAGAAAAGGACAGATGACTAATAATCACAAGATTTTTTTAAGGAGGTGGAGAGGATGTGAAGAGAAGAGGAGTGTGGATGAAACAGGTGAGGAGATGAAAGGCAGTGTAGGAGGAAAAGAAGGAGAGAATGTGGGAGAGGAGGTTTACTGAAGAATGGAGGAAAAATAAAGGGAGTGAGCAGATAAGGAGGATAGAGCAAAGGGGAAGGGAGAAAACGATAAGAAGTGCAAGACAGCATGGAGACAAGGGTTGGGAGAAGATAGCGAGGGAGGATGCACAGATTAAGGTGCTGAAGGAGGAGAGCAGGAACGGATGGTAAGGAGAGAGGAGGAGATGAGGATAGACAGAAGGGGAGGTGGAAGAAAGAGGAGGAAAAATAGGGAGCGGAAAGGAGGCTAGATGAAGGAGAAGACGAGACATGAGAGGCTAATGAGAATAGAGAGAGGGAGACAAAGAGAGAGAGAGAGAGAGAGAATAAGGTGGGGAGGGGAAATGAAAGAGAGAGACGAAGAAAGAGGGGAGGAATGAAGAGGAAGGAGGCTGGAGGATACAGGAGGGATAAGAAGAGAATGAATGAGAAAGAGAAGCGAAAAGTAGTCAGAGAGGAGAAAAGTCTCTCTTCCTCTTTCTCTCTCTCTCTCTCTCACTCTCACACACGCACACACACGATGTCAGAGAGTTCCTTCTCTTCTGCATGGGGTAATGACAGGCCCATATGGACGGCCTCTTCCCCCTCTCACCCTCTGCCTCATCACCGTTTCAGCTGACAGAGAGGTTAAAGGGATTTTTTCACCTTTTTACTTTACATTAAATGCAAAACAGGAAGCTGCAGTAGCTTCGGTCAGAGCTATAAAGTTCTTACGCAGGAACTTTTTCAGGGCTGCAGTTCTCGAAACGTTTTAGCTCCTGCTTCAGATTAAATACTTGCAATTTAACTGCCATGGTTTCTGTACACGGTGTCTTCGTTCACATGGTGGCAGCCATGTCTGTCTCTGCCCTGTGATTAGTTTGTTACCTGACTGTGTTCACCTGTTCTGTGTCAGTCTTAAGTCCTTCATGCCCTGTTGTGCTGTTCGTAACTATTATGTAATTAATTAGGAATTAATTCCAAGGTGCTGGGTTCAAGTCTCGGGCCCGGCAACGGCGTTTTTGTGTGGAGTTTGCATGATCTTTTGTGGGTTTCCTCTGGGTACTCTGGTTTCCTCCCAGAGTATAAAGACATGCATGTACAAATTGCCCTTTTGTGGATGTGACTGAATAGCCGTGTGTGTTTGTGTGTGTATTGGCCCTGCGATGGTCTATTGAGCTGGGCTGGGTGTACCCCACCTCACCCAGTGTTGGCTGAGATAGGCTCTAGGCTTCCCGTGACCCTTGTAGGATTAAAATTTGTAAGTGACTTGGCATTCATTCCCTGTTTTGCCATTCATACTTATTTTATACATGTTTATCATTTTTATTTCAGAGTTGGCAAGAAGGTCCTGGGTTCAAGTCCCAGGTTCAGGAGTTTTTATGCGTAATTTGCATTGTCTTCTTAGGCTTGCGTGGGTTTCCTCTGTGTACTCCAGTTTCTTCCCAAAGTCTAAAGAGATGGACATTAGGCTAATTGGCTGTTTTAAATGACCCCTTTATGTAAGTGTGAGCGTAAATGTGAATGCTTCTGTTAGTGTACGGAGGTCTGACGAGCTGTTCGGGGTGTACCACGCCTTCGCCCAAGTGTTGGCTGAGATAGGCTCCAGCCTCCCTGCGACCATAGTAGTAGGATTAAGCAGTTCGACAATGGAGTGATCAGTGATTAATTAATTCAGGCTGTGATGGCCTGGCGAGCTGTCCAGGGTGTACATCGCCCATAGTTGGCTGAGATGGGCGCCAGCCTCCACACTGCCCTAATTAGGGTTAAGCGCTTCAGAAAATGAATGGATGAATGAATGATGATTCGAAATTCGAGCCTGATTTTGAGTGGTGTGTTATTGTTTTTGTGGATTTCTGAATATAATCATGGATTATTCTTATTTAACTCTGCCTGCTTGTGTTTTCCTTCTGACAGTCTCTATCTACGATCACTCTATTACTTTCAATAAAGCCCTTACTAAGTAAACACACTCGCTTCCTGCCTCTCACATTACACTAATTGGTCAAAACCAAACATTTCAGAATGCTTAATTTAGCTTGCAATTTTTTTTTAATGCTGCAGGTAATTGCTAAAGCTTGTTTTAGCAACAATAAAGCGTTTGAGTGAACATTGTGTGTCTTTGTCTGGAAAGCTGTTCAGTTAATCAGCTCTAATCAGCTCCAGGAAAATTAATGAGAAAAATACCTTGAGGAAGAAGGGCTTTAAATTCCATAGTCTATAATTGCATGGTTAAAACACGGGGCACGGTGGCTCAGACACCTTATCTCACAGAAGAAAAGCCCTGGGTTCAAATCTCAGTAAGGTTGCGTGTCCTTATCGGGCAGTAGTGGCTCAGTGGTGGCTCTCTCTTACTGGTCCCCGGTACCACCAAGCTGCAACTCTCGGGCCCTCGAGCAAGACCCTTAACCCTCAGTTACTCAGTTGTATAAAAATTATCAATGTAAATATCAACCAAATGCTGTAAATGTCCTACTAATGCTTGTGTAGGCTTCATCAGGGTTCTCTGGTTTTCTTCCACATCCCAAAGACACACACATTCGGTCAAGTGGCTCCTGTAAACTGCGCTTAAGTGTGAGTGTGAGTGTTCATAATTGTTTGTGTCTGTATAAGTCATGTGATTGAACTGGCTTGATCAGGGTGTACCTCACCCTTCATATGAAGTCAGCTGAGACCGCGTCCAGCTTCCCCTGTGACCCCGACAGATAAGTGTTATAGATAATCCATAGACGGGTGGATGAAAGACATAATAATCATTTCAAATTTCAACCCGTAAGGACTCGAACCCAGTACCTTCTTGCTGTGAGGCAAACGTGTTAACCACTACATCACAGTGCATGTTCTCCCCATGCTTGAGTGGGTTTCCTCCAAGTACTCCGGTTATATCCCCTGACTGGCTTTGTGTGTGTTTGTGTTGGCCCTGCGCTGGACTAGAGAGCATAGTGTCGGCTGAGATAGGCATCTATGGATAAATATCGATGAAGTAATAAAACTGTATTGAAATTCCAATAAGAAATTGTATTTAAAATGTATTCAGAATTAATTTCTAGATACCTTTAATTGCCTTTGATCATGGTTTAAGGTTAGAATTAGTTTTTACATTTATTTAAAAGGCAGTGATGAAAATTTATCAATAAAACAGTAATAATATGATTATTACTGGGGCTGGGAGTCATGTTTTTAAACAGCGGTGAACAAAAAACAGTGGTGGTGTTCATAACTGCAATACGTTTACAACAGTCCTCGTCTATGTCATAATTATTCGTAGATTAATGTACCCCCTCATTACCTCCATATTCTTAACAAAGTTAGTCTCATATCAGTCAGAGGCTGTTAAATTGAATTGTATTGTCAGATATCAAGTTGTTGTCTTCACAAACTTCTGAAGCACATTAATTCTTTTTCCAAACAAAGTCAATTATTTCCTTAAACCAGTAGTTCGAATGTGGGAAAAGCTTCATTCATTTCATTTTCTGAACTGCTTAATCCTACTAGGGTTGCTACGAGGCTGCTGCCCATCCCAGCTGACTCCTGGCGAAGGCATGGTACGCCCTGAACAACTTGCCAGACCAACATTCACACCTGGCGGTGATCAAGAATATCCTAACGTATGTCTACACTGTGGGAGGAAACTGAAGAACGCAGAGGACACCCACATAAGCACAGGGAGAACATGCAAATTCCACAAAAAAACGCTCTCGCAGGACTCGAACCAAGTCCCTCTTGCTGTGAGGTGGACGTGCTAACCACTACACCACCATGCCACCGTTGTTAAGAAATTAAAATACAAAATAGTTTTGATTTGTTTAATATTATTCTTTCGGATACAGTATATGGAGTTTGTTGTGGGGAGCAATGTCTTCATTATTCGATATTATCCCGTGTGCTACTAAAGGGGTGTCCAAACATTTGATCACAATGGTAAAATTTTTTATATAGTTGACTTTTCTTTGTTTTAATGTTTATGTATGAAATACAGACATGAGCGTTTACTATAATAACAACACTATAATAACACTCTCTCATTCATTTGTTGAACCAATTAATCCTGCTACTAGGATCAAGCGGAGGAGCCTATCTAAGCCTATACTGGGCAAAGGTGGGGTTCACCCTGAACAGCTCACCAGACCATTGCAGGGCAACACACACACAGCTATTCACCCCTACACACACACACACGCACACTCCTAGTATCAGTTTGGAACAGGCAATAAGCCTAACGTGCATGACTTTGCTGTGGGAAGAAACCAGAGTACCCAGAGGAAACACAAGCAAGCACTGGCACAACATGCAAACGCCACACAGAAAAGCCCCGAGCATCGAAACCAGGGCCTTTTTGCTGTGAAGCAATCGTGATAACCAATGCGCCACCATGCCGCCCTCCTCCTCCTTCTCTTATTATTATT
Organism: Porochilus rendahli; assembly: GCA_039654305.1. NCBI lineage: Eukaryota > Metazoa > Chordata > Actinopteri > Siluriformes > Plotosidae > Porochilus > Porochilus rendahli. The sequence goes on along the minus strand of JBCNYG010000008.1, from coordinate 21,170,509 downwards.
ATTATTATTATTATTATCATTCATTCATTCATTTTCTGAGCCGCTTATGCAGGGAGGCTGGCGCCCATCTCAGCCTACTCTGGACGAAAATCAGCAATGGTTCTTTTACACCACAGACAGTGAGAGACATAGCTGGCCTTTGATAACCCAGTTAGCTGCACTGGGGGGACAGCAGTGACAACCCGCTGATAGTGGGGCTTGAACCCCCGACCCGACCACCAGCCCTACCCTACCACCAGGCCACCACTGCCCCGGTTAGGCTAACTGTCTCTTCCAAATTCCCGCAGGTGTGAGAGGGAGTGGAAGTAGTGGTGGTGGTGGTGGTGGTGTGTGTGTGTGTGTGTGTGTTGCTCTGTGATAAACAGGTCAGCTGTTCAGTTTGTAATAAAGTGGCTAAGAAATTTTTAAAAATGAAAGAAAGAGGACTGATGCAAGTTTATTTTTCTGAATAAGTCTGTGTGTTTATAGTGAGAGGATTGAGGAGAGCCTTCAGTGTTTTAAACAGAATTCCGAGCCGGTTGTTGAGTCCCGACCTCCTTGTACACTATCATCTTAATCATCCCTCAGGATGGAACTGCGTCACTTTTAGAGGTCAAAGGTTAAAGGCTCCGTTAATGTTCGCCCCGAGAGCAAACACTGCGAGGTCTATCTGCTGTAAGGGAGAAGAAAACTGTTCAGTAAGTTTAATAATGAACCCGGAAGGCTGAGACTCACCCAGGGCGGCAGCTCGGAAGTTCGTAAGCTCTGTTTCACGGCTCTCTCCTCGTGCTGGAGGAAACCCAGCGCTTTGTTTACTCCCGAGAACCGGGTGGTTTTATTCCTCCTGAGGTAAAACAGCGCAGCCAGAGAGATGAGGATCCAACTGAAGCTGAAACCCAGGTAACCCAAAACATACACCGGAATCAGGAGCACGAACGTCTTGGCGAATTTCAGCCCGGTGTTTTTGGCGTCTTCCACCACGGACGGAGGCTCGCTGCTCGGCTCCAGCTCCGGCGCCGTCTCCGGGGTGCTTCCTGACGGGCGGTTCGGGTCTGGACCTTCTCCGGTCCGCCGAGGACCCGAGCCGTTTACCGGGGAAGTCATTTACAATCCGTGCGATAAACTTCTCTGAGATTATAAACAAGTTTTGAGCTCCGTCAAGAAAAACGTAACGTAACGCGCGCGCGACCTGGAACAGCCTACTCTCCGGTCCTGAGCGGTGCGCGCGCAGTTCCGGTACTTCCTGAGATCACTGAGTCACTTCGGGCTGGTCGGGAAACTACGCAGCGTCCTCGCCTGACCTTCACGAACACTACACACTAGTTCCACATGCTTCATGAAAACTACGCGCTTTTCCCGAACTTTCGGTCAGGTAGCATTTTTACCGGCTGCCGAGCGCGTGCCACGTCTCTGTAAGTGACCTACCTACAGCTCTGCGTCTCGCACTGTGCGCGCGAGCTGTGGCAGCATGGCGTCGTACTGCGCTCGTGTACTCTAGTCGTCTCTCCACATCCTGCCACAGGGGCGCGCGCGCACGTTTCCCTCGGGCCAGCAGGCACGCACACAGCATGGGTACAGGCCCACACCCAAACGGCATGATCACAGGATCAACCCCCTGCCTCTCGTTTCATCAACACCGCTGTGATGCGGAAGAGTGTGTGCAGTGAGGACAGGGCGGTGAAAGTGCGTCACCTTGTGGAAAGTGTCAGTTCTACTACAGAGTGACCCAGGAAAAAAAAAAAAACATATTTCAAAAGTAAATTCATAAAAAAAGTTTAAAGACAATTAAATGATTTTTAAACCAATTTGAGGAAAGGCAGTGCTGAGGTCCGTTGGTGGCCCAACCTCAACTAGAACCCCTTGATGCTGGAGAAGTTATTCATTCTATTCATTCATTCTCTCAGCTGGTTGGTCCTGATTAGGGTCACCTGGAGGCTTGGTGCCCATCTCACCCGACTCTGGGTGAGGGCTGAGTACACCCTGAACAGTCTGCCAGGCCACTGTAGGGACAAATCACATACAACCATTCATGTTCACACATGGGGGCAATTCGGAACAGCCAATTAGCCTACCGTGCATATTAATGGACTGTGGGAGGAAACCACAGTACCGGGAGGGAACCCACGCAAGCACGGGGAGAACATGCAAACGCCACACAGAGACGAGAATTGAACCGAGGCCTTCTTGCCGCCATTGAGAAGCCGATGTGTGGTTTCAGTGAGATGTAGCAACGGCGCACGCAGCTCGACGATCATTGGAAGTGTTGAGGGAAATGTTTACAGGTGTTCTCATTGCGTGGTGATGTAGGGTGGCGGCCCATTCCCCTGACAATTCGCACCTTTTTCTTTTTTTCCTGTAGTGCTACTTTAATTCATGGCAAGCTAAGAAGAAAGGGTATCACCCATGACCCAGCTGATCAGACTGGGGAGAGTTGTAAGGCCAAGAATGTTTAAATTCTTAATTTAACAGTGAAAAGGATTGTTTACAAATGGGGAGCTTTTGAAACAGCTGTCCGTCTGAGTGACAACAGGTGCCCTTCAAGCCTCTGCGTGCACACCAAATGTTTTTGTTCTTGATAGCGCAGTAAAAAAATGGCTTTTATGAAAGAAAGTATCGCTTTACCCTCGCTAGGATGGATGTCTTAGTAAAAAATTCCACCGTCACTTACATCGCCGACACGTGGAGCAAAAACTGTCTGATGAGTTCAAACACTGTGTCCTGTATATAATACTGTACAACAATGTTTTTACTATCTGGGGGGGAAATGAACATTAAGGTCCTTTTTTTTGGTCCAGTGTATTAAAAGTAAAAGAATGAATGAATATCTGAGAAAGAAACGTCATTAAAACCTTTAGAGAACGGGGAGCTTTAAACAGTTAGAAATACACAGAAGGAAATTTCTGTGGGACAATAATGAAATGAAATGAATTCAGAAAGGGAATCAGGACAAAAAGAACCAAGTTTTTCGTGCTTTTACTGAATAATAGAAAATATTTTATTGACATTTTAAAAGAAATTTTGATTCACTTTTACCATAATAACAGAACCTCCAGCTCGTAATCCGGCAGGAAGTTTAAGACACAAGAAAAATAAAAACAATACACACACAGTGATCTCCACCTCTCTGACTACTGTTCCTTCCCTCAGTCAGGATTTTATTTTTTTGTGGAGTCTCTTTTTCCACCCTAGCTACATACAAACAACAGAGAGGAAGCAGTGCTTTAAGTCATCTTCATAAACGCAAGCTATACATTATATATACACATGTACGTATCTGCATGTTAGACATTCACACCAGATGCCAAGACGTGAAAATATCTTAGAGAAAAATAAAACCAATAAAACATGATGACAAATAACTTATGCTATTGCATAAAATAAAAGAAGGCCAATAGGACAACCTGTGCACAAATCACATGTTAAACATATTAAGGAAAATAGGTCATTTCAAATGTTTTGTTCGATATGTCTTTGTATAAAACGGCTACTTCGGCAACATCGATCATTTAAAAAAACAAAAAAAAAACAGCAACAGAGCTTTCAGGTAACATGAGCAATATGTCAGACATGACAGTTATTATCTTATAAAATTCCCTGACGTGAAGATATTGCAGGATAAACAAAATTATGCATCACTAATAAAACAATTCATTCCATGTGAAGAAAAGACAAACACCAAAGAAAAATTCTAGATAGGTCTCCAAGGCCCTTATAGTATATACACGGTCACTATGGCCCATAGGTGGGAGAGTGCTTTATTATGTACGCTATGTGATTATATTATACAAGTAACATTTTATACTCTATTGCAACAGAAGCCCTGTGATCACGAGCTCCTAACCTCTAGGAAACATGGTGAGATCTGGTCTGGTTGGCTAATTCAAACACGTCTTGGCTGATAATGTTTGAATAAATTGTTTGCGTGCAACACATTGTTTCAATCGTGTCCTTCAGGGAAGTCTGCGGACACTCCGATGTTACATGCAGTAAAAAAAAAAAAAGCTGTGTCTATAGGAAGGTAAAATGTATAACCCATTTCACTACAGACAGATGTTGGTGAACAGCCCCATGATCACATACCTACATATTACCTGTGTGTGTGTGTGTGTGTGTGTGTGTGGGGCGCTACAGTTCTTTGCGATAGAGATGCCACTGTTTACTGATCTATTAGTTGTTTTTAGCTTCCGTAAGTAAATGTGTTTTACATTTTTAAGCTTTTACATTTTACGTGAAATGTGTTGGAGAAAGTGCATGTCTCTGTCAGCGGGTTTCCTTATTTAGTGTTAAGCGTTGATTCCTACTTTTCTAGTCCCGGTCTACGTACCCAGCTGTGAGTGTGTTTCTATATTTTCAAGTGTTTAAGTATGCTTGTGTTTGTCTTCATTACATGTTGTAGGCGACGTATATGGGGTCGAGCTGGTCGGCCAGAAAGCCGTCTCTCAAGTGCATGCGCTGCTTCTCTCCACGCGAGTTGATGGGAATAACGCCGGTATCCACGACAACCACCACACCCACAATGAGATAATGTTCCTCCAGAACTACATTGGTTACCATGGGAACCAGGTCCAGGGCATCCTGCTCCGAACCATCCAATTCGACCACCACAACCAAGAGCTTAGTCCAGGTAAACACAGCACTGTCTCACACACACACACACACACACACAGAGATCAAAGTCAGAACATACATGCACAGCGAGACATAAATCTTTATCCTATGCATTATTTCACATGTACCTGTATTAGTGTAGAGTGAATTATTTGGGATGTAGGCTTATATGAGAATGACAGAATGCACTCAATGCATGTGCTCACCATTCCTGGATGCTCTTGTGGGTTCGGATGATGGAGGTCTCAATGTCAATGGGGTGGTACTGCATCCCTCTCAGCTCCATCGCCTCATCCAATGCTCCAACTACATACAGAGCATCGTGCCTCTCTACAACAAAACAGTCAAATGCATTCGTGTTTGTTTTTTGCCTGTGAACAAAATCCTGACCACACCCACACAAGGATTTTCACCGAATTTGGTGTGGACACCACCCTACATCATACCCAGAAAATGTCTGATTTTGAATTGTCTAGGTCAAAGGTCAAAGTCAGAGAGAGGTTGCAATGTTTTGGTGATAGACATTACCCCCATTGCTAAAATAAACACGACTTCAAATTGCACAGTTATCTTTGCACTAGAAAGGTTGAAATCAAGGTCACATGATAATTACTGCGAAACCAGTCCTGACAGGCATGCTGTTACTATGGAAACACTAATAGGAAACCATGTATGGTCTTTCAAATGACGTGATTCCCTTTGACCATGAGTGACCATGAAGGGCCGAAATCAAAAAGATCTCAGGATCTTGAGCGCTAACAACTTCTAAACGAGTGCCAATAGACATGCTATTATTACGGAACACTAATAGAAACAATATCCTAAAAGGACTTAGCAAAAGACGAGCACATGGGTAAATAAAACCAGTTCGGGGCATATCTGCTGCATTCTATCAAAATGAAGTCAACTGCTTAATCCTACTAGGGTAGCGGGGAGGCTGGAGTCGTGGTACACACGTACCATCCCACCGGTCCATCACAGGGAACACGCACACACAACAATTTACATTCTCACTCACACCTAGGGGCGATTCGGAACAGACAATTAGCCGAATGTGGATGTCTCTGGACTGTGGGAGGAAACTGGAACACCCAGAGTAAACCAATGTAAGCTCGGGGAAAACATGCAAACTCCACAAAAAAATGCCCTTGCATGAGCCCAGGACTCGAACCCAGGACATTCTTCCAGTGAGGCAGATGAGCAAACCTCAACACCACTCCGTCAGTAAATATCGAAATATCGAGAGCACCTCCTGACCACGAGTCAAAAAAGAGATGATTCAGTCAGCAACGGAATTATAGGCACCCTGGCAGGAGATGGCTTTGAGAAGGCTGTGAAAAATGTAATGTTGGCGCTCATTACTGATCGAAATTTATAAGAAAATAGTAAAGTAATCAAATGTGCAGAATCCCTCCGGTTGGATCCATGGTCCTGTCTTATGGATTCATCTTTTCGGATTTCAGTGAGGTTTAGACGAGCACATGGGTAAATTAGATGAGGAGACTGAGATGGACACGTTTTGGAGTACTGTCCTGCTGAAATATTAAACCAGGACTTAGGTGGAGCTTCTTGGCTGAGACAGATTGATTGACAAGATGATTTCAGTCATGTTCACTGAGCCAAAGGGTTTAACCAACATGAACAGAATAAGCAACAAGAGGGTTTAAAAATAAATAAATAAATAAAAATGTAATTTTAATCAAACAAAAGGTACAATGAAAAAACAAGACAGACTGTTTGCTCATACTGATTTCAATACTACTTCCTGTCTAAAGACGACATGCGTACTGTAGGAGCAACGAGTGATCCCCTATGGAGGAAAGACAACCTTCACAACACACTGGATAAAGTTTAACTGATGTACACCCAGCCTTCTTTGTCATGCCCAGCTCTCTTATTGTCTTACTGACCACAGAACAAAGTCCGGTCGCCTCTTGTGAAACGGTCCAACCTGTCTGTGGTTAGATGGACGAAAGGCTTTGGTCTGGCACGTTCTTGTATCTGAACAGTTGTACCTGGATTTAATTTTTAGATTCTAAATCATCGTCGTTATATCAGTTACGGGTGTTTCCAGGTGTTAAAAATGTATTTTAGAGGCAGCGCTTGATTGATGAAGGTTAATACAGTTTTGTGAAATGGATGTTTTGTTTGAAAAATGATTTTCATGTCATGATTTTGCATTTCATAATTCCGACTTCCCTGACTATTTTTTCTTTCTCCAGTGGCATAAACGGGCTTCAGTTGAATTCATTTCAACTATTAAGTTGTAGTTAGTAATTTACTATTTAATTCAGAGACCTACCAAGCCTGAGGTGAATAACTTAATTATCCACCCAATAAACACAGGTTAATATTATAAATATATCTATAATTATAATCTATATAAATACAACAAAATAAAAACAATAACAGCATTTTTTCTCCACTTAAGAACCAGATGAAAATTTGCCAATCAAGTTTAGACACCAACACACACACACACACAGATGCATCACAACACACATACACTCACCCCCGCTGGCATCAGTGAGCTCTGTCCTGCGGAGGAAGCCGAGGTAGCCGGTTCGAGCCCAGACAGTTTGTGTGTCCCCAAAGCTCAGTCTGGAACTGAAATGATCTGAGCGAACATTCTCTTCTCCGAATACTGAGAAATATCCACTGGCATTCTGACTGCTGTGCACCCATATCTGCACACACACACACACACACACATTTCCTATGCTCGTCATACACACTTCCACATCTGTATAGGCTATAAGGTATCAGAACAAACAAATCTATAATTTGTTCAACAGCCTTTGATTGGTCTAACCTCTCCTAAATGAGAATCTCCGATTGGCCCCTTCGTCTCTGGATTAGCGATGATGATACGGACACCTGGTAGGATCTGCATAGCAAATAAAAAGACTGATTGATTGAGCAAATGCAATTTTAAAAACTCCAAGTAGATTTAAAGGTTTTAAACACATTTCATAAAAGGTGGTGTGTTTGATTTCATACCTTGCCTGATTCCATGAGTGGTAAACTATGTGGAGAGCCTTTTTCCACCAACCGTACTCTACAACACACAGTAACATCAGTGATTAACGAAAAATTCACTTCATCAGTAAATAAGACGCCCTTTAAGATGAGATTGGGAAGAGAGTGAGTGTCTACAGGGAAGACTTTGGGAGACTATGTGAACTGTCCGTACCTGTCATGTCTGAGTGCTCTCATATCCACATAGACAGTAGTTGGATCTGGTCCTGAGGTTCCCTACACGCACACAGAATGAGAATGAACATGAACGGAACATTCAGATATACGTTATTCTGGGACGATATTCATCTAGATCAGGGCTGTCCAATCTTATCCGCAAAGAGCCGGTGTGGGTGCTGGATGATGGATGGCAGCCATCTTGGTGAGACCACTTTACTGATGAAAGTTTTACTCAAACAGCATGAAAAGATGGGAGAATGGAAATAATTACATCTAAGATGTACATTTCTTTTTTTACTTTTTTTAGTATGTTATCAACGGCTGCATTTTGAG
>JBCNYG010000008.1:21121665-21161586 GCA_039654305.1 Porochilus rendahli | reverse complement strand
GAGTAGGCTGACTGGGGGTTCCAAATTGCCCTTATGTGTGTGTGTGTGTGTGTGTGTGTGTGTGTGTGTGTGTGTGTGTTGGCCCTGCGATGGCCTGGTGCGCTGTTTAGGGTGTATCCTGCCTTCGCCCAGAGTTTGCTGAGATAGGTTCCAGCCTCCCTATGACCCCAATTAGGATTAAGTGGCTTAGAGAATGAATTAATAATTTTTTTTTTTTTTATTTAATACAAGGATTCCTCGAGGTAACCGTTTTGGTTTTGTACACAATCTTCACAATATATTCTTAATAATAGCAGATGAAAATAAGGACAAATTGTCATAATATCTGATGAATGCCGAAATGAAGACTGATTGCGATCTAACTCACCTGCAGACACACTGCAAGATTCACCCTACAGCCAAAGGACGTACTAACAGCACGAGGATGAAGCCCAACATCTTTAAAAATCTTGGAGAAGGACTGAGTCAGAGAGATGCGAGGCCTCTCCTCGGCCACCACCACACAGGTGCGTACACGAGACAGATCCAGTCCTCGTGTCTAAAAGGCAGATTAAAAACATCAGAAGAGAAAGAGTTACACGAGAGATAGAACTGACTGATAAAAAGTACACATAGTATATTTAAACGTGGTGTTTGTACTCAGTACGTGTTTATACACATTCATCTGTGAGGACTGGAACGGTGTATATTTGTGAATCACTGGGATTACGCACCGTGTACACATAAGAGTCTTTTATGGAAAGCAATATGAGTGACTGATAGACTGTGTGTGCATTACAGTGTGTGTATATGTGCACGCACCTTGAGTGAGTTAGTGAGCATGCCGAGGGTCTTGGTACAGAGCTCCATGACTGAATACGAACAGAAAGTATCTCTAACTTTAAACTGGCTGACGGAGAGCAACCACAGGGCTGGGTTTAACTCTAACTCCGCTGGAGGGATCAGTATGGACTGGTGTCCTGCATACACACTATACACACACACACACACACACAACATTCAATAAACAGCATAGCAGATAAGTACAAAAACTTATAATTTACACTTGTAATTTTTTATAAATTACACTTATAATAATTTAAACTTATAAATACATATTTAGACCATGACAGAGGCAGGTTAGGTGACCTCTGCACTTTAAGCGAAGCTATGTGCTACGTACATGGGGAATATTTTACTCATTCAGTGTTAAGTACAAAGTTTTACCATGTAAACTGAGTTGTGTAAAAGCGTTTAAGTATTTAAACACAAAAACACAAGAAAAACAAATGAAAGCTAGACCTTTTTGGTTCATTTTTCCATTTTAAAGTGTGATAATGATGACACTGCCTGCTCCAAGTCACTGTGACAAACTGAGTGTTCTGTGTCTTGGTTGAAGCATTATACACTCAGAATAATTTTCTGAATGTACCGAGATTGCAGACATCAACATACTAAACTAATAAAGTTTATGAAGTCACACACATTGATTTTTGTCATGCATGACGACTTTTAAAACATGAAAAGTCTTTCTGTTGATTACACAAAGATCAGTTATCCCAAGCACACTGATCATAAACTTGTACACTCAGCTCACCCCATTACTCTGTAAACTAAACAATATATTTCATCTTTTCACTTTTTTTGATGCTGGTGTTGGGCTGCGTGAGGGGAGAATATGTTTAGCTCTCTAATACAAGTGTTTTGTACCTGCAGAGACACCAGATGACGAAGCCCAGACCACAGTAGGGATCTAAACACACAGCCACCTCACGGGATGGATATAACTCACACTGCAACTTTATAGAACGGCACAAAGCACTAGTAGTACTGTGTGACATCTGGAGGAAGAAGAGACAGGGAGAAAGATGAGAGAGTGACAAAATATCACCGTCAGCTCCACCACCAGCAGCGAATGATCAAACGATAAACAATACTGACTACATTTAAACAATATTACTAAATTAAATAACTGGATCACATTTTTATTTTGCCTTTGTAATAACACACATTGGACTTGATATGTATTAGTGAATTGCGGAATCTAATTACATTTTATATTATAGCGATTTAGGTAGGTTCTTTCGATAGGTGTCCGAGCCTGTGCTTGCCTTTCTGATTTCCGCATTCAATTGGATCAGCTGTCTTATTTATTATCTGTTTATTAAGTTCATGTTTTGTCAAGCCACTGATTTCAGTGTTTGCTCCACAAACATTTATTTACCTAATACTCTGTCTGTCTGTGTAAGGCTGTGTTTTTATTTTGTGTGAACAGTGGTGTATGAGCCTTTATTTGTGGGTCTTAGTTTAGTTATTAAAAAATAAAGAAATCTGGGGTTTTTTTCTGTTTATTTGTTTTTTTTTAATTGCTGCCTATCATACTGCAGTCAACAATACATAACAGCTAATCACCAACTCAGTGATTTCCTGTGTTGGGCAAGCATGGTAATGGGACAGGACACGGGACAACCATCCAAGTCATGTTCCATGACTATTACATGTACATTATCCATATGTTATTGAGCTGAGGTGGTATGTTTTGCATCAGAGCAGATCATTTACTTCGTAATTTCCTGTTTTATTATTCTGGTGCAGCTTTATCTTTACTTTCATGTCCATCCTCTAATGCAATCCAACTATATTAAAAAAAGTTGATCCTCACTGAATAAACTGCATGAAGAAAACCACATTTGATTTCTCGGTTGCATTTCCTGTAAACATGAGTTGTTAAAATGACCCATAAGGCACAAACAAAGCTGAACAGAGCTGTAGTTTTGCATAAGTACCAATAGTTCTACATATTCAGACTGATAAAAAGGAAAGAAAAGTTGATTTTAAATAGTCATATAATGCCCCCCTGCATTATATACCTGGGATATAATAAAGAAGTTCGCAAACGGTTTTCAAGCTCTGGCCCAAAAACAACCCCAACTCATATTCGTACATGGTTAATGGACTGCCCTGGAAACATGAAAATCTGAATTGAAGAAATCCCAAAATATCAAAAGGCACAACTGCACCGCTTACCGAACTGCAAATGGGTTTTGTCCCAGAACTGAAATGATTACTAACGGACTGACTGACTCAATGATGACGTATAATGTATCATTTTCATATAAGCATACTTTGTGATTGTGTGAAAGAGTGTACATTTTCTCTTTAGAAAGTGTGTGTACGTGTGTGCAAGTACCTTTACTCCAGCAAGCATCCCAGTGGTGGACACACTGAAGTCTAAGTAGGCCAAAGACTCTGGATCACATGGTTTGTACAGCAGAGGGGATCGTCTCTTTGGCAGGTCGTCTTAATAACACAAAAAGATATAAAAATATGAAAGATTTCGCGCCAGTCTATGTCATCTACTTCTTTTTTCACACAAGCCTCACCTGTGTCAAGGACAGGTGGCCATGATCGGAGGTCCACCACAGCCGATGCATCTTTAGACCTCAGAAGTTTATTGATCGCCTGTGTTGTCATCACACACCCAGAACGACTCACCTGCACGCACACACACACACACACACACACACACACACACACACAAAGTATCTTCAAATATGTGAAAACAAGTACTAGTTAGTAACTTTACCAGTGTGTTTTTATACTTCATATCCCATACATGTGACATTATTTCAAGGAATTTAAGCAACGAGGAGCTTAAATAAGCAGTGAGGTCCAGACCTCCCTCTCCCCAGCCACTTCCTCCAGCTCTTCAGTGGGACACCGAGGCGTTCCCAGACCAGCCGAGAGACATAGTGACTCGAGCATGTTCCGGGTTGACCCTGGGGTCTTTTTCCGGTCCGACATGCCCGAAACACCTCACCAGGAATGCAGAAGTTCGAGAGGCATTCTAATCAGATGCCCGAGCCACCTCAACTGGCTCCTCTCAATGTGGAGGAGCAGCGGTTCTACTCCGAGCTCCTCCCGGACGACAGAACTTCTCAACTCTAAGGGAAATCTCTAAGGAAAAGAGCTCTGCCACCCTGCCAAAGGAACCTCATGTCAGCCGCTTGTATTTGTGATACTGTGTGACAAAAGTGGCGCATCCTGTTAGTAGTTCCCATGACAACACAAATGTATACCCCCTGTGACAAAGGTCCACAAAATTGTGGAAAATCTCTACAGAAGTGCTGACTTCACTGCTGCACTGACAAATCTGTTGGCTATAGATGCCAGCAATGTTGGTGCAACGTTGGTGTTGTATTGTGATATTTAAATGATGAGTTCCCAGCCTCAGAGAAATCTGATGTCTACATAAAGTATCACACTTAAAGAGGAGGCACTAGCCCTAAACCTAGCTATGCAACTTTTTGAGGTATACCTGTCTTCTTCAAGTAAACCCATAGGAGTGCATAGAGGTTGATAAATGTATAAACATAAATATCACTGTGTAACTAGGTAACTATGTGACTATGTCATTTGGTTTTATATTTATCCCATGATGTTATTTGTTTGATATTTGTTTCATAATCTCCTTACTTATTTCATATCGTAAAACTTTCATAAATGTTTTTCTTTTACGTGGGAGGTGTGACACAAGAGGCACATCCTGTTAGTAGTTCCCATGACAACGCAAATGTATACCCACAGTGACTTAAAATCAGGATCACCTCTGTTTTTTGAATCCACTTTGCTCTCGATAGAGACATATTTGTTGTAGACGTTATGGACGTCTCTTTGCTCATATTTGAAGTGTAATTGGGATCCTCACTGGGATCAGTAGATAGCTCCGATAGACAAATCCGTAACGTCTTCTTCAGGGTTAACATCCTGTTTTTGTGCCAGTTTTTTGGATAGGGCTCGTGTCACTGGACGAGAAGGGAACTCATTTGTCTTCTTTAACAAAGTCAGGTGGCATTTTATTGGCTAGGGGCTTGTCTCACTAGACCAGAAGGGAACTCCGTTTGATCCTCTTCTTTAACAATGCCTTCAACTCCTTGGCTCCAACGACCACCAGCAACGACCACAGGACCTGACACTAAGTCAGAACCTAATACAGTGATGTGAAAGGGAGCTGTAACGCAACCACCTTCAAGACCTTTGAAGCCTATCGCCAAAAATTACGTCAAGCAGTCTGACATTCCTTATGTATTCGTGGGCACAGTGTCACTCGCTGGAACAGCCAATCTTGTACCTGTCATAGCTGACATAGAAGTTGACTGAATAATTTTGGCAGGTTCAATACCTCCAAAGGAAACTTTTTGATCCAATTTAAAAAGTTCAGGGCGATATGCCCTCTGATTCACACTTTGGTGAGTGGTTGCCCAGTCTTCAGAAGCTGGAACATCTGGAGGTCTCCACTTCATCAGGAGTCTATAACTGACAGAATAGCCAACTGGGGCTTTAGCCAACTCTTCTTCAGGAAGAGCAGCATTAGAGAGACTTCAAATCAGGATCACCTCTCTGTTCCTGAATCAACTTTGCTCTCGATAGAGACATATTTGTCTTGGACGCATCTCTTCTTGAAGGAGAGTTGGCTAAAGCTGTCGGCTATTCCGTCAGTGATAGACTTCTGATGACTTAAGTGTCCAGTTGTCTGCGCAGTTTCATTGGAAGCAATTCAATGTAGTTTGTAGTTGTTTGTTTTTACTTGGCATAGGGAAGTCAGTTTGACAGTGTAGTTAGATGGGTTTTGTTTATTATTTTGGCCTGGCAGGCTTCTGAAGTGACCACCAAATACTCAAATAAAAGAACACAACGTACAGCGGTCGTAGTTTATTTTATTAACCCTATGTTACGGCTTGACCTAGACTGGGTCGTAACATGGGTCAGCCAGAGGGAGAGTGGGCTTCACACCCATATAGTTAATACAAAGCAACATCATCATTACATCACAACTTCGTCACAGTGGGTATACATTTGCGTTGTTATGGGAACTACTAACAGGGTGTGCCTCTTACATCACATCTTGTTCTTTCATCGCCTTTAATCCCAGGGCAAACTCGTGTCTGTTTTGTGTAATAAACTGTCTCTGTTAGTGTTTCTATTAAGGTACAAATGCAACATCTGGGAGATAAGTGATCCTGACCCTTCTGATCTCTGGACCTCTGTGATCCAAACTGATGTCCTACCACTGGTCGGGCCTTTCATCCCAGAAACCCCTCGTTCATGCTGGTGATGGCCACACAGTACACACAGAAACTGAAAATTGCTTTGGCCTGCCATTAACTTCAAATGTAAATTTAAAAGCTTAAAGAAATTTAAAGCTTGTGTACCAAATTCTTTTTTTTTTGTTTGTTTTTTTTTGTTGTTTGTTTGTTTCTATTAAAAATGCCTGCTGTACATTCTGCCTCAGAAAATAAACAGCTCAAAGAAGTCAGTGCAAACCTGCAAGTGTTCACGTCCATATACGTTTACGGCATTTGGCAGAGCCCTTATGCAAGGCAACTTACAATTATCACAACTGAGCAATTGAAAGTTTAGGGCCTTGGCGGCCTGGTGGTACTGGGGTTTGAACCCCCGACGTTTGGTATCAGTAAACCAGAGCGTTAACTGCTGAGCCACCATTGCCCTTTATCTATCTATGTACTTTTAGGCACAACTGTACATGTTCTTAAAAATCTCCCATTATCATATTACGCATATCAATCATGCATTGCCTCAATAAGTGACTTCATTCATTCATTCGTATACAGTAGGAATTTAGAAAATTATTTAAATGTAAAATCTCTCCATTTTTTTAGTGTTTAATGCAAAAAGTTGAAAATAGATCATTATGACTCATCATGCATTAATCAGCTACATCTCCAAATACAGTTTTGTGAATTCCGACTGGTTTGATGCTTTCAATGTCCTTGTTACAGGCCGGTGAATTAAAACCTGGACCTCTGTCTGCCAGGTAACAAGCCCTTAAATAGACTTAATCCTGGGTGTATAATCCTCACCGAACATATATTCTCTAAACGTATACAAACCTCTACAATCATTTTGACGGTTGGCAGAGTTGTAGAGATGTTCTGGGCATGAGGTGGCCTGACTGTGACAGGGATACAGCCGGCATATAAACAACCATAGAAGGCAGCAATCAGATCCAAACCTGTAAGATACACAAGTACACATCCATGCATACATGGTTACAGTGGAGTTAAAAATAAAAAGTCTGAGAAAAATTCTATTAAATTAAGAGAAGATATTAGACACATTAAAATTAAATAAAATTTAAAAAGTAAATAAATGTTTTACATTATGCATATTTATTCTGAACCATTTCCAGGTTGATTTAAATGTAAGAATATTTTTGGTGGCCACGTTAACTGCTTTGTACATGGTCAGATATGTCATGCTAATCTCTTTTACTGAAGAACATTTATGATTTAAAAAACAAACAAGAAAATCATTAAGATTTAGAACAGACTTGTGGAAACAGTGCACACTGCAAAGGGGGTAAAAAGGGGGACGTATCAGAAAGAACCCCACTGTGTACCTAGATCAGCCCTAACTTTAAAATCACTGTGACCACTGACATGTAAAGCAAATACTGATTAGTGTATCTGTGATGGCGCGATCTGATTGGTCCACTATCAAGAGGTCATAAATCATTATTCAAGCAGATAATCATTGAATCGTATTTTTAGTTTTTCTTGTGTGTCCCCTCCCCCAGTGCAGCTAACTGGGTTATCAAAGGCCAGCCGTGTCTCTCACTGTCTCTGGTGAGAGGAAAGTAAAAGAACCATTGCTGATTTTCGTCAAGAGTAGGCTGCATAGCCGTCAGTGTGTTTCTGCCCTTCGATGGCGTGGCGAGCTGTCGAGGGTGTACCCCGCCCTCGCCCAGAGTCAACTGCAATGGGCGCCAGACTCCCCGCGACCCTAATTAGGAATAAGCGGTTCAGAAAATGAATGAATGAATGAATGTGTCTCCCCTTTTTACATACCAAATAACATAACACCTTTAGGGGTCCTTTTGTTTTGAAGGAGTAGGTTGAACAAAACCGACTGCGCCAGACACAGAGCTTTGAGCCAGCTGAAAGTCCAGTACCTGACCTGTCTCTGAGTTTAAAATTTGTAAATATTAACTACAGAAATCTTGTTTTATTTGTTTCCTTGTGTTTCCGCTAGGCTCTACTGCAACACCTTTCCAGAGTGCAGTTTATATTAATTTAATTTCTCTGCTTTTGTTTCTCTACAGACGCTGTTAGCAAAACAGCTATTAGCCGAGCCGTTCAGGATGTACCTCGCCTTCACCCAAAGTCATTGGGATTGGTGCCGGCTTCCCTGCGATGATTCACAAGAAAAAGTGGGGATCGTGGGATGACATGGAGACTTTAGGCGACCCAAAGCACAAATCGAAGCTCGTCTGACCTGCCTCAGCAGGTTTTGTGGAGCATTTCTGATCTGCAGTGGTGGTAAAAGTTGATCCATGGAAGGACAACCAGTGGACTAGAAGAATGTTACGAGTGCCCAAGGTTCATTAATGTGTGTGGGAAATAAAGGCGAGTACGTCTGGTCTGATCGTACAGAAGAACTAGTGTAGCACAAATCCCTGAACCTGCTACTGCTGGATCTGAACCAGGAATCAGAAAACACAGTGTATTACAGCTCACTGTGTATGGAGCTGCCTCATTGCAGACCAGTCAGGTCTTAATGTAATGGCTGGTCAGTGTATATACATATAATAGTAAATCATTATTAATAATCTACATTCATCTGTCCCCACGATGTTTAAAAGTTACCTGGTGGATACACTAACGCAACATGATCTCCCTCTCGCAGTTGCCCTCTCTCAAACAGCAGCGCAGCAATCTTCTCTGCTCTCTTATGGAGATGCAGACATGTTAGCGAACGCCCCACTGTTCCCTACAAGACATACACACACACACACACACACACACACACACACACACACACAATCTTAAATGAAGTAGGAGACATGACTGCGTATCAAATGAAACACAAAACCAGTGTGTACAGAGTGAGGTGATGGGTGTATGTGTTACCCTTGAGTTAATGAGTGTGTAAAGTATGTGGTCAGGCGTAGTTTGAGCTCTCCACTGCAGCACCTCAGGGAGGAAAAGGAACTAGATCATACAAAAGATAAAACAAAAACACAAAATTAACCTCATATTAAGAGTTATATTCAAAATACATTCTTATAAGAACTTTAACCATTTGTACTGCTGTATGCAACACATTCAAACAATAATGAAATCATTTTTAAGTGCCAAGAGAATTATTATTGGGCAGTAAACTGTAAAACAGCCAACTAAAATGTAATATATCCATTTAATCAATGCCTTAATCAGTCAATCAATCTCCCCTGTCGCACGACTACAGTCTGGAGTAAAAGAAGGAAAGGTTAACACTGAGTTTCCCCTTTACCCCCTTTCACTCTCTGATTTCTGCCTTCATTTGTATCGCCTGTCTTATTACTTTGATTTTCGTCGTAACGAGTTCATGTTCTGTGCTGCAGCTAATGTTCCGTGTTGTTTTGTTGTCATTTTATCCTGTGGATTTCTAGCAGTCTGCTAAACTACGGGCGTTAGCAGCTTAGCAGTCGTTTTTCCCCGGAAAGTGACGTCAACGCGTTGGGCAAGGTTGACATCTCTTGTGGAGACAGTGACACTTTTATTCCAGTGACTCTGAGGATGTGGATGCTGCCAGAGATGAGCATAACCGTAAATCCAAAATGGCTTTTGCAGCTAGCATTTTGCTAACTTGGCTTTCCTGTCGTCAGTTGGTTTAGGAACGAAAAGAAAGGTGATGTAGGCCAGCCAATCCAATGTGTTGACATCACTGCCAGGCTGGAACAGCCAATCAGAAAGGCAACATGCCTCTGACCGTGCCTTGAAATGTAACACTTGCATGCACTTTGAAAACGGGCATGGACTGATGTTGCCGGAAAGATCCGTGATGTTATAGGTCATCGTTTTAAATAGCCAGTAAAACGAATTCACCACGGGTACCCTTTAAAGCCTGGGACACACCAAGCCAGTAGTCGCCTATCTGCCAAGGTCAAGCTGTTAGTGAGCGCCGGTCACCAGTGAAACTGTCCAAATTTGGTGAGCCTTTTGCCAATGTAGACAACTCAAAACACTCTGACCTCTTGTGTCAACAAAGCACTTCACCAACCTGGTGAAGTGACACTTTTTGAGATTTTTTTGGGTTATGTATCGTACAATGTGACCCCGAGACTGTTGTGCATTAAAATCCCAGGATTTCTAAAATACTGAAATGATACTCGTCTGGACTGGGAACGCCTTTGGGACCCCCCGGATGAGCTGCAGGAAGTGGCTAGGGAGAGGGACGTCTGGACCTCGCTGCTTGGGCTGCTGTTCCCGTGACCAGACCCCGGAACAAGCGCTAAAGGATTAATGAATGAATGAATAAAGGTTTCCTGGTGAAACCACCCAAGGGTAATTAACTCTTATTCACCTGTTCTGCATCTTATTTTGGTTCTGTATCTGTTTAAAATAACAATAATGAGATGGCATGACCTGGAGGAATGATGTTTTGCGAGTGTGATAATTTGGCAGCGAAACACAGTGTTAGAAAGTGGAAAATGTCTGAGGTCAAGTGTTAAGAAAGAAAAGAAGGGATACGATTTCAAGAGAAATAAAAAAGATGGTGATGTTTATTAACATCATGGCGCCCAGTGCTGGGGTCATTAACACTCGCGTACAGGAATAAACAAATGGTTTCAGAAAGACATTGTAGCTGATTCCATTTTATTTCCAAGAGAAATCACTGTATTCCATATTTTTTTAATATACCTGGGAACTAAATGGATGTTTTTTTTTCTTTTCAGGTGTTATATAGTTGTTTTTTTTTCTTTTCATATGAATATTATCTAAAGCTGCTGCCACATGACTAGCCTTTAAGAAAACTGCGTGAAAAGGCAGGGAAACAGGTCTTCATGCTAAAATTCTTCACAATTTCCTTAAAATTAAAATTTTTTAGCATGAATTCTATGAAGAGCTTTTCCCTCAGACACTAAATATTTGGGATTTCCACATCATCTTTCATCAGTTCACTCCAATTCATGCACATCAAGACAAATTCTGACACAGATGTGTGTTTACAAACCTGATCATTGTCTTCCTGACTGAGGTCTCGCCCACTGGCTTGCGCCATCCGCTTTCCAGCCACCAGATTCCCCACCATAACAGAGGCAGGGCCGACCTCTGCAACACACATTTCCACCATACTTCTTTTCAGTACCACTTGTAATTAAAAATTAAAGCTTACTTCTAATGTACAGTATATCTTGTGGCTTTCATCTTTATTTCTCTTTTAATAAAAAGACATTTACTAAGTTATAAATATATTTATATTATAAATATATTTAGTTTTATTATTGTGCAAGCCAATAAATATCACGTCGGCAATGGGGTACGGACGCAGGACATCAAAGCCATGTTCCCAGCTTATGGGGCTCCGCTCAGGAACTCTGGTATTAATCCTTGGTTAGCGACGTGTGCTTTTATTTATTTATTTTTTGAAATTATATGAAGTTTCGTCTCTTTAAGCGTACAGTTATATTACCAATGTAACTAGTGAGACAGGGCTACATTGTGTTTGTCAACAATATTGACATCGGTTTTCTCCCTAGAATGTCTGCCTTGCTAGAAATACATTTCCTTTCAAAACGTCTATAAATTTCAGTGTAGGTGTTAGATCAGAGTTCGCAGCACCGGAGGCAGAAATTTATAAAAAGAATTCTTTGAGTAGTTAGTATCTATATATCGTGCAATATTGTGAATTACCGTTAAGTCTTAACCTTTCTAATAAAAAATCAGCTCTTTGTATTTGGAAGAGTTACTTCCAATAACACACACACACACACACACACACCAGGTTGTTTCTGCCTGGGTTTGGGCAGATTGGTGACGCAGGAATGAGGACACATTAGGACATTGCAGGGGTGCAGTGCTCCGTCCTGAAACAGTTGCTTCGTTTCAGAGAGGTGGATTCCTCCGAGAGGAGTTTTGGGCAGGGTATTAGACGGAACCAGTGCCAGGCAATAAACACCAACCTGATGAATACTATCTATGGCCTACACACACACACACACACACACACACACACACACAGAGATATGCATTAATTATAGTATATTGTTATATTAATAATATAAACATGTATCATTTGCATTAATATAATGTGATAATACAATATAATAAAAACCTACGTTTGTGTAAACATTAATGAAAGCATGGTTCAATAGTACCTGTAATACTCTGCTCATCCACTGAAAGCTCTCCTCTTCAGTAGAATCTGGTCTCTGTTCTGCCACCACCACAATCCTCTCATCATGAAGCACGGTAATGGAGAACACGGCTATCCTACAGATGCACACATCAGAGAAGATCAGCATACCCGAGTCAGACCTTTTTATTTCACGTTATGTTTTAAGATGCTAAAGTAAAGTGCTTGTTTTTTTTTTTTAATAAATTCAGATTTGAAATCTTATTAACAGACTCAGTGCTACGGGTGATACTTGAAGCGATTGTAGAAATACGCTTCTTTAAATAAAAAAATAATTTAAAAACTAATATACAGTGGTGCTTAAAAGATGGTGAGCCCTTTAGAACGTTGTGTTTCTGCATAAATATAACTTCAATCATCATCCGATTTTCACACCAGTCTTAAAAGTAGATTAAGAAAACCCAGTGATACAAGCTAGACAAAAACGTTATCATTTACGTTATCATTTATTGATGGAGGGATAGATTTCAGCATGTGGTATGACCCCCTGTACACTAATAACAGCATCTGAACGTTTGTGTGAATTACCGTTAAGTCTTAACCTTTCTAATGAAAAATTGATCATCATCTTGCTGCATGACCCACTTTCTCTTGACTCAAAGTTCCAGACAGATATCCTCATATTTTCTTTTAGAATTGCCTGGTAGAATTAAAAATGAATTGTTCCACCACTGATGGCAAACTTTCCTGGCCCAGATGCAGCAAAACAAGCTCAAGTCATGGTACTACCACCACCATGTTTCAGAGAGGATAAGGTTTATATGCTGGAAATGCAGTATTTTCCTTGAAAGAGTGAACTGCTTCTTTAAACAAAGTTATATTTTGGATTCATCCATCCACACAACATTTTTCCACTAGCAGTCTCGCTTGTCCATGTGATCTGTACTCTGTATCCTACAAACAGAGCCAATGCTTTTATGTTTTTTGGGTTTTTGTGTTTTTTAACCACATGTCAAAGTTATGGAAGATCACTACAATATAGTATAATGATCTATGGTAATATTAGGATGGGTGTCCCTTTTCAAGTCTGGTTCCTCCAGAGATTTCTTCCTCATGTCGTCTCAGGGATTTAGAGAGAAATGTTTAAATTTATAATCATCATCTGTACGCTCTGTAATGCTGCTTTGTGAAAATGGTATTTGTAAAAAGTGCTATGCAAATAAAATTGATTTAAACAAAAGATGCACACACACAACATACCTCCCTCTATACACAAACTTCATGGGTTCAACAGCAAGTGCAGTAGCAACAATGTCATCACTGCTATGCCTCCGGCCCCCAACTTGCATTAATCCATCCATCTTTCCAGCAACAAAGATGGCTCCGCCTGGGCCTACAAATCCCAACAGTCCTGAGCGTACAAACACACACTCGCTCACTAACACACCAGTGCTCGATATAGGGCACACCTACAACAGAAAAGGAGGAAAAGAAGATCACTTTTAAAAAATGTAAAAGTATTGCGTAGGATGTGAGAGGGAATTATTTATTAACAACATATGGTTCAAATGGCTATTTCACCAACTGTACTTTCTCAAAATATCTTCTAAAGAAGTATAATAATGCATCACAAATCACTCTAAAGATGGTTATTATTGTAAAATCCATAATCAAGAACATACAGTCAATATAGGGGACCACCCCATCCCCCAACCTTGAAAAAGGTTAAAGCTTCTTACCTCGAATATGTTTTTGCTCATGCCTGTAAGACCATAATAAGATGTTCCAGTTGCAGTGGACGATACACAAATCTCTCCAATCTCATCTATTTTACATAACTGTGGAACACCTTCCAGCTTCACTACACACATCAGGGCTGAGGCAGAGACAGTGACAACAGGATTCAACTGAACAAACTGGAAACTTCAAGACATGTACAAAGATTGGTACACATTTGAACAAAAACACGCCGAGCCCCTGTATGCGTGATTTTATGATCATTATTATTTTTTATCCACACACTGCCCACCTCCAGGCATGGGAGTGCCAACGTCCTGCAGTGTGAGGACAGACAGCTTTTCTCCTGTGTCGATCCGGATCACGCCGTGACTCAGTCCAATCATACTGAGGACGCCACGGCCTACAGGCTTAGAGCTGCCATCACTTGGCCTGGAAATCAAATGCACAACATGTACCATCCGTCACAACTGCTGATCCATTTTCTCAGAGCTTTCAGTGTAAACACTACACAAATATCTTCTCACAGATGAAGTACGACGGAGACAGTGGGTTTACCTCCTTACTGCTACAGTAAGAGCTTCTGGTGAGCTGGCACATGGACAGATGACATCTGACCTTAACCCCAAACTCTGAAACACGTTCAGGAATGCATCACATGACGAGATTGACCCTGACAAAAGAAAAAAAAAAAAAACAAAGAAAGGTGAAGAAATGACAGGTCAAAGGAAGTTACGGATATTTTTATTTAAATAAACATCACATTCATTCATACTGTAATTTATACAGAATGTACATACACTACGACTTACAGGTTAACATACTTCTGAATCAGTCCGCTCACACAGTCTCTCAAGTGCTCTCACACACACTGATGCACTCACATGGATTTGCTCCGTCAGCAACCAGCAGCATACGGAGAGAGCTCAGGTTGATGTCACTCTGATCTCGGTGCGCTATCAGGGCCCAGTGAAGATCCCTACTTTTCACACATGCCACTTTAGCTACACACACACACACACACACACACACACACACACACACACACACACACAAATCATGGCAAAAATAAGAAGGACACGTCATCAACAATGAGCTATCTGGATGGATGAAAAGTAACCCAGATATAAACATTAATACTGAATATTAAAGTGTAACTACACTGCCTGGACAAAATAAAAGTTGAGCACACAATTATTTTGTTGGACTGCATGGACAGCCAGAATTTAAGTATAAGACGATGGTACTGGGACTTGGACAACGGTTCCGAGTGCACTGGAAGCCTGACGATGATAAAATGATTAAAAACAATTGTTTAAAGGGGACCTCTGGTGAATTAGTTTAACTAACTATTTAAAACAATCATACAGGGCTTTCAAATTAAGTCAGCGGACTATCTCACACACGTCCACGTTTAAGCTTCAAACCAATAGTACAGGTTGAAATAGCTGCTGCCCAACAAGCCAAAGACATGAGCAGCTCATGCTGGAATACACAACCAATTCAACCGGACCCACTGGATTCCAGACAATCAAATGGCGGTTACACATAAAATATACAACTGACAAAAAGTAAACAAAAAAGAAATTCATTTTTCTCATGATGGGATCCATCAATTCAGATTCTTAGTCTGTGTCATTTTTTCAAGTTGGTCAACGGTAATGATGACATCACGAGGACAGAGGTTCCTGCTATTTAAAAACAAACTGAAAGCCATGCTCATGATGTGGTTCCTTCTGGCAACATGGGTCCATGTCCATTTGTGAAGTACATGCATTTGTTACAAGTCTAGGCAAGCTTACAGATATGTTGCCTTTCTGATTGGCTGTTTCAGCCTGGTAGTGACGCGAATTCGTTGGATTGGCTGGGCTACATCACAGACCTGTATCATAACACATTATCGTCCAGTGCTGAGCTGCACAAACAACAAGCACAGAAGTCGCAATATACAGTTCTTTTTGTTCCTATGCCAGCTGATGACTGGAAAGCCGATTTGGCAAAATGTTAGCTGCAAAAGCCATTTTGGAATTACCATCACGCTCATCATTTTAGTGATTCTCATCCCCCAAATCACTAAAATGTGAGTTTCACTGCCTCCACAAGAGACATCCATCCAGCCCAACATGTTGACATTATTTCCCAGGAAAAACAACTGCTAGCCCACACAGTTCAGACCCCAGTAGTAATCCATGGGATAAAAATATGTTAAAATAAGCCTCTGTACCACTCAATTGTATTACATACAGATAAATTACACTGTAAGGATGACCAAAACCGATACTCTTTAAAGTGCAGTCACATAATAGCAAAATGCACGTCAGGTGTCTGGACACAATACAATATTCTTTAACTTTTATTTAAATTATGGACATGTTCAACTGTAACTTTACCCAATGTATAATGTTCATTATATTCACACAGTTAAACATACTTTGTATATACTACTAAGGAACAGTATTCAATTTCCCATAAAGTGAATGAAAGCCCTCCAAACACTCCTGTTACACATAAACATATATTTCATTATCAGGTGGTTTTTACTTGCATTTTCAAAGCTGCAATCTGCTAAAATCTGTTTGATACTTTGAATTAGCCAGTTTAAAAAGGTTGTCGTTTTACTCTCCTGAACGCACAAAATATTGAGAATGGGAAATGGATCCATTAGTTCAAATACGATAAGTTAATGGCTATAATAAGAGTAAAATTATACAGATATTAAACTAACAAATCAGATATAAACTACTAAACGTATAAAATAAAACTAGGCACAAATACAATTCATACGTGATTATTGTTTGTCATTAAAACAAGCATGTGCTTGTACACATAAAATAAATAATACAGTGCTGTGTATTCATATGCAAATTAGTGAGATGAACACGTGACTTTTCGCATTAAAGGTTGGGGGTATTTGTACCTTTATACTGACAGACTTTCTGGACCCAGGACAATGGATTCACCTTCATGAGAGCATATGGAACACTCACAGTGTGGAGCATGTTGAGAACACTCTAGAATATAGACAGCATGGTAGATTATCATCAATTAATATATAATAGAATAGGACGAATTTAAATACAGAGTAAAATAATCACCGTTAAAACACCATGCCAGAGTCCTGCATCCTTCTTGAAATCCAATACATTTACAAGAGTCTCAGCTGAAACGCGCACACACACACAAACATACAAACACAGAACTGTTGGTTGCTTAAATGTTTTTTTCTGTAAATAACAGCGTCTGAGCAGTGTCAATTTCTCTTACCGTGTAATACCGAATGGGTGTGGCTGTGTGTGTATTGTACCTTCACTGTACCCACAAGTGTTTGTGAGTGTCTGGCAGTGTGTCAGCATGGCTATCCTCGTCACAGTCACTCCCAGAACACTTCCATCTTTGCAAGTCTTATACTGACCACAAATATATAAAGAAGTCAGAGTCAAACACAAACAAATCTTGTACATTTTAAGAGATAAAAAATAAAAAGAATAATAAAAAGAAAACCTCAATGTATGCTGTGTCATTGTTAGCATCTTTAATTAGTGGATACCACTCTCTGGGGGGTTTCGATAAATGCTTTGACTCCGTTACAACCCACAACAACTTCGGCCAGCCTGATCACAGAAGGAAATATAAACAAGAACACAAACATGCGCCATAAGCACAAGTTCCAACCGGTGGGAGAACCTATCCAATCATACTGTGGACCGAATACTAGAACATCAGACTGAAAAACAGCAACCAGAGCGATCGGTCTGTCCATGAATAAAGAACTCGATTGAGAGATTATAACATGACGTCTCAGTATGATGTCTCAATCACACTGATAGAGTCTCCAACCTTTGAATTGCACAATATCACCACTGAGGCTCTTGGGAAGTCCTTTGAAACACGCATCACTGGTCAGTGCCACGGCAACCCCGCAGCTGCCCAGCAGGAAACCAATCTGCTGACTCCCAGCATCCTTTGGAGCAGAGGCAAAAAAAAGGAGGTATGAGGTATATAGGGAATACGGTGTAAAGCCCATGTACATGATCAAAATACAAAGTCAGATGTATTTTTATTTCTCAGTCAAATCATATTATACAAGAGAATCAGGTTTCTATACCATCTCGATGGTTTTATGAGAGTTACCTTTTTGCTAAGTGGCACTTCAATTGGTACCGGGACAACCTCAGCTAACAGACAGCCATAAAATGCCACCAAAAATGCCACTGGGTCATTATTGGGGTACACTAATGCCACCTAAAAACACACACACATATTTAAAGAAAGAAAATGACTCTCTTCTTCCTAATGTTTAACAATTAAGCAAATATTTCCCATTAAAGTGTAACTGACAGGTTAATAATAATAATAAAAATAATAATGTCATGTTGCGCCCTTTCGGCTTCGTAACAGAATGTAATTTAAAATTCTTCTCACTCTGTCTCCTGGTCGGACAATGGGTTCTTGCTTGGTTCCAAGTTTGTGGAGGATGTAATAGGCCACCTTCATACTTCTGGACCACAGCTTACCTACACATGTACAGTTTGCGTGTGAAGTTACACAACATCATCAAGTTACTACTACAGGAAGAAGGAGTTCTTACAAAATAAGGCGCTTTCATTCAGTTCTGCACAGGAAGCAGTAAGTGTACTCTGTGCAGTAATGGGGCTAGGCATAAGCGCCATGTTCAGAATTAACTATAACGAGTCTCAAATTTTAAACTGGTAACATAAAAAATTGTTTATATATTCTTTATGATATCACCAATCGTCTGTCATTTTCTCAGTAGACAATTTATACTTTGATTTTAAGAATAATTGTACTTTTTGTACTTTTTTCAGCTCTCATAAGGTACTGATTGCCTTTATTATTTTTATTTTTTTAAGATAAAGTTACCAGGCCCACCTTTATACAATACATAAAAATGATTAATAGTGTTGTTAGTGATGGGGTCTCTGTTCGTACCATATGTGAGTGTATAAGGTTGTTTAGCACCGGCGTGTGTGATGGTCAGGCATGGTGCTTTAGGTGCAATTGCACCCCATCGCTGTAAGGCTGCCTCAAGAGAGGCAGGGCAGTTCTTAAGTCTTCCCAGTTCCTCCCCTTGGTATATTTTCGACTCTGCCCCTTCTGGATGTGGTACGGAAGGATCAGGCTGCCGGACTGCAGGAGAAAATTCAACACTACATTACTACTCCGTTTACAGAACCATAACACATTATAATATGATTACTATTGTATTATTATACTATAGCATATAGTATTAAAGCATTCCATTTCACCCCTTATTACCATCAGGAATAAGAATCACTTGAATACCTTTCACACACATACACACACACAGAGAAACCATCCAACAAAATCCCAAAGTGATGTATGAAGCCAGTAGTGGTTGTGTTACTGCTTAGTGGCAGCACTCATCACTCAATCTTCACACTGCACTATCATCTCCTTCAAGCAAAACCATCGCCATCATCTAGTTGGCCAATAAGCCTGTGCACACATAATTCTAAACTGGTCGAGTGGGTCTGCCATTGGCAGCATAGGTTTTTTCTTTTATAGTCCACTGCGATATACAACATGCTGTATGCTGCTGACCCTGCCATGCTGTCCAAGTCCACCAACACAGTACATGAGCTGCAATTACATTTCTCTCCATGGCCATTTGCAATTCTAACAACAGAAGGGTCCAAACCCTGTCTGAGATCAGAACATACAAGCAAGAACTCTCTGTAGTAGTGAAAGCCACCAGCCCTAATGGGAATCAATACGGATGACTAGATTTTATCAAAGGCTTTAAAGGAGGTTGTGGACAGCTGAACTGCATGCTTTACCTAGTACCACAGGTCAGCCTGGTTTTCATAACAACAAAAAGAATTTAATTGGCCTTGCTGTCCCAATAGATGGGTTTCTGATGCCGTCAAGCACTTTACATAATTCCTGCATCTGCCATTCCTTGTGTGTCAGTCAAGTTATTCAACCGTAAACAAACTGCAGCTAAGTTACATACATGCGTGGTATGGGAATGTACAAACCGCGCCAGTCCTGGCGGAGAAAAAAATAAAGAAGCGGTATTTTGATATTTGAGCGAACACTAAACTGTTGTCACAATGGCGAAATCTTTGACTGGCAAAAATAAACAAGAAAGGCTTTGGAAGTTTTATTTGTCCAGTTTAGAGTCGAGTAGAGCGAAAAAATAATCAAAAGGTCGCTATAATAACAATATCATTTTGTTTATGACACACAAGATGGCGGCTGCCACAAAGTATCAAGGGTAATGCATTTGAACGGAAACCCATCAATACTTTTGGTAGGCGTTGTATACTTTTTGGTGATATGAGCTTGCTCTCCATGCACTAACCAAGGTCTTAATTCCCTAATTTTGTAACCCAACTGAGTGAACGAGAAGTTATCAAGATGATTCTCAGTGTCTGTGGTTTATTCGGAGTCAAGCAATAATAACCTGCTAGAGTGTTAGTCCTGTGCTGTTGCTGTGCATTGAAAAAATGATCTCCTTATTTTTGTTTACTTTCTTGATAGGGTACCTAAGCTCTAAACAGATGCCCTGAAAATACATTACAGAGCTGTTTCCTTCTAATCTTTCTTTTTAAAAATATAGGGATTTTAAGTATGACTTCATGACTAGGGTTAAATGGAATGGACCTCAGTAACCCATATGAATGTGTTTGTACCTTCCAACAGTTCCTCAAAATCGTCAATGAAGTACTCTCTTAGTGGACGTCTCTTGGGCTTTTTCAGAGTGTTCACCAGCTGCTGGATCTTGGAGGACACACGGCTACTCACAGGCACCCCTGTACATCAAATTAAACACAGTCACATTGACAAATGACCATACATTCAAACACAAACACACTGCTTGAGAGCAGTGACAAACTAGCATGTCATGTTGATTCAAGCATTATCCACTCAGCATAATTTTTATCCTTGCCTTATATAAACTGGGGGATTTTAGCAGACTTCGAAAATGAAAGTAAAAAACTACTTAATGATGAAAATATTCGTGTGTGACAGGAGAGTTTGGAAGGCTTGCCAAATTAAATAATTATAATTATTTTATTATATATTATTATTACTAAGCATGCAACTTGTCACCTTTACAGCACAAACACAAACATACTCATTCCTTACTCACCATCTCCTGTCTCCATGAGTTCTGCATTACCATATTTGGGCATAGGCTTGGTTGGCAAGGCGACCTGTGGGCGCTCTGTGGTAGCAAGGGGTGGGTCTGACATGCAGCTTGTGATATCAGGAGGTGCAGGATGGCTGTCTGTACACAAAACAAAAAGAAAGGGGATCTCAGAAAGAGATGAAAATATTAGACTGGTCTGGCTTAATAAATAATGTGGTAAGTTAATCACATCAACATTTGTATATTACAAAACGAGAAAAAGAAAAAAAGGTTAAGTTTTCCTATAGGTTTGCTCGTTTCATTTCAAAAACCTGTAAAAATAAACTAGTGTGCAAATATCTGCTACTCTAGCTTCAAGTTTAAACAAAAACAATTTTAATATTTTACAAGTTTTAAAAGGCTCATGTAAGGCTTTTTGGAGACACAACACACCTATTCAATTTTGGGCCGGCATTCTCCATACAAACAACCTAATGTCTGGGGGGTTTTTTTGGTTGGTCAATGCAATTTGTGGCTAGATATTATAAACAACGGATCAACGGTGCTGACTAACTCTCTGAATCCCACTGTTTCAATGGTTTTCAATAGTAAATAAACCAGGACCATGTCCTTACATAAGTGTGTTGTTGTTGGCATGTTTAATTTTCTTCCATCATTGAGATTTCTGGTCGTGTGGATTGCCTTTGTCAAAAAACTGTTCCAAAAATTGTTGAAGATGACAAGTTAAATTGGCTTTCATTTTGTAAATGGTGGATTCGCCATCTTTTGGCTTTCATACAATTCCTAGGCATGCTTCATCATGAAGTGGTAAAAGAGGTTTTTCTAAAACACAAAAAAGTCCAGTGAACAGATGTTGCACCTTAATGAAAGAAGCTCTTCCTCTTTTTGAGTTTTTTGGGATGCCACCACCTGCACAGCTGTTATAGTAGTGTCATTCTCCCCCTCCATGTCTCCTGCTGTCTTCAAGATATATGTATGCACAACGAGTAGCAAAGCTGGCTTGCGGCTAAGCACCTTGCTGTAGTACTGGCTCCACTGTGTGTCGCAGTGGTGTAACCATGGTGATTCAGGTATTTTTTTTTTACCACCATAGAATAAACAATATAGCAAAACCTCTACCAGTGTACAACTTTATACGGTAAATGAGGTTATGTTGGTGCTGGTTTATTTGTCTGTTTGTTTGCTTATTTGTTTGTTAGCTACTTTAGGCATAAATGTACATTGACCAAAAAACACTTTATATTTTGGCTGTGTTCTGAATAAAATTCTGGATCCTAGAATTTTTTAAAGATTCTGTAACATTGTGGTTTTATGGCAGATCCAGCAAGGGGTGCCGTGTACTTTGTCATTTTTCAGCTCGGTGAAGGTTTGCTATCTCAGAGTGCCCTTCTAGTTAAAATAAAATTTTATCTGAAAGAGCATAAAATAAACTTGCAGATGATGCATAGATTTTTTGACAGAATAAAATGTGAGCATCATGCAGACATAGATGGATCCTTTGTGTTACTTTCTGTACTCAATCATACCTTTCAGACTCTGTCTCCTTTTTCTTCCTATCATTAGAATTCACGACAAACACTCTCATCTCTTAATTTTCTGCATATATGGATTTCCTGTGTCCACTATCTTTTAAACCTAGACAAACTTCTGGCCCTGCTTCTAGGCTCACAGATGTGTTAAATGGCAATCAATGACAATTAAGAGAAGCAGAAAGAAAGTGGATAAAATCACAACTCAAAACATATCTGGCTTCTTGAAGTGCTGTCCAGGCTACATTCTCATCTGGTGTGACTTCTGCCGAGCCTTCTCAAGGACAAGTTGGACATCTCTGCACAAGATTCGCACAAACTCCACAACTTCTTTTCATCTTCATTTAAATCATAGCTCCTCCTGTTCTATACTCCCTGACTGTTGAAGACTTCGCCAACTTTTTGAATGGGAAGACTGAACAAATCTGTCAGACATTCAAACCCACACTACACATTAAGGATTCCCCTTCACTGGAGCAGTTTTCCGCACTTGCAACAGAAGACAGCCTGCAAGTCATCTCATAATGTAATCCTACATGCCCACTAAATGCAATCCCTGCCCAATGCACAGATCATCTCCCAAGTCTTCCCCTTCATCATCACTCTCATCACTGTCATCTGGGCATCTACCATCATAGAGCCAGACTTCTAATTATCCTGAAGAAACCCACTTTGGATCCATCAAACAACTACATCACTTCTCTCATCTTTATAAAAATCTTGAAATTCATTCAACTCTCTAGCAGAACACCATCCAAGACCCTGGCTTCAAAGCAGCACATTCCACAGAGTCTGCCCTTTCAGCTGTTACAGAGAAGCTGCATTCAGCTAGATCAGCAAAACTGTCATCAGACCTCATCCGCCTCGACCTTTCAGCAGCATTTGACACCGTCAACCACTAGACTCTCTGGACCACACTTGGGAGTTTTGGAATGCATGGCTCAGCCTGGCTATGGCTTGCTTCCTACCTAAAACATCAGTCATATCAAGTTATGTTGAAGGGATTTACACCTGCTCCATGCAGCATTTCCACTGGTGTCCCCCAGGGCTCAGTACTCAGTCCTCTTCTGTTCACCCTCTATACTAGGTGTCTCTCACAAGGATTCTCATACAAGTGCTTTCCTCCCTCAGACACCCATGTTTCTGCCCGGATATCTGAATGGTAGATATCTCATCTTAGATGGCAGCTCACCATCTGAAACTCAGTGTTGTGAGCACATTTAAAATGGTCTGAGGCTTCTCTGGGCTAAAGCACATTTAAAATGGTCTGAGGCAAAGTGGAAAACTGTTCTGTGGTGAGACAAGAAGACTGTGATTTCTGGAAGTGTCCCTGAGGCCACACAGTGACCTCCATGACAGAATCATGGCTGTTTTAATGCAGTGCCACCCGAAAATCCAAGTGATTTCTCCATATTCTCTAAATCTTTTGAGAATATGACATTCTGTAGATCATGAGATATTCAAAGTCTTCACAATTTTACACTGAGGAACATTATGCTGAAATTGTTTCACAGTTACAGTCAGATTGGTGAACCTCTTTGAATATCTGCTATGTTTCTTGTGTTCTACTGTGAATAAAATATGGGTTAATGAAATTTGTAAATCACGGCATTCAGTTTTGCATTTGGATCAGTATTTCCATTTGGAATTTATACTCTACATGTACACATATGCATTCATAGATTACTGTACATTTATTACTGAATTTTTTTATTTTAAACACTGAAAGATAAAGATGCCTGCCCCAGATATCAGAGACATTGAATAGCATGCTTGAT
Organism: Porochilus rendahli; assembly: GCA_039654305.1. Classification (NCBI taxonomy): domain Eukaryota; kingdom Metazoa; phylum Chordata; class Actinopteri; order Siluriformes; family Plotosidae; genus Porochilus; species Porochilus rendahli. Next base: position 21,137,287 of record JBCNYG010000008.1, on the reverse strand, counting down.
TCTGGCATGAGCAACTGATTCACTTTGGGCTGGACACAGAATAAACCGCAGGTTTACTGAGATATGATGCACTGACCTTCTGAGTCCAGCGATGACCAAGGACGTTCGGAGTGGTAGTCATAAGGGCGTTGACCGGCGTTGCCATTCTCTAATGAAACACCCATCTCCCTTAAGCCCCGCCTCTTGAGGGAAAGATGAGACACTTGTCCAACTTGAGGGAAAGAGAGGAGGCAGAATGAACGAATACACAAATATATATGATTATACAGGACAGAGCACCACTGTATTTGCTTACTGTGTGTATATGTTCTGATTACTGGGTAACTACATCATATGACCTCTGCTCTCAATGACCCGTCACTGTGTGTATCTGTACTCACAGTTATAAGGGTGTGCATTACACTCTGCCAATCGTGCTGCATTGGCGGAGCCATTACTGTGTGATGATGACGATGATGTGGTAGATGAAGATGATCCACGGAGAGCTCGGTTGATCCATGCCTCCACTCCTGCACCTCTGGTTCGGCCGAGGGAGCCTTCACCCTCAGAACATGATGATGAATCTACCAGTATGGAGATAGAGATAGAGAGGGAGAGAGAGATAGAGAAAGAGAGAGAGAGAGAGCGAGACAGAGAAAACGAGACAGAGAGAGCGAGACAGAGAGAGCGAGACAGAGAGAGCGAGACAGAGAGAGCGAGAAAGATTTTCTCAGTTTCAGCCACATCACATAGAACAACTACCAGCCTACCAAAATCATGCACCAACATACAGCACAATACACATACAACACACACTGGTGCTTAAATGTTTGTCAGCCCTTTAGAACCTTAAATAAGGCTTATAAGTAGTTAAGAGAATCCAATTAATCAAATAAGACAAAAATATTCTACTGTAGCATTTACTTATTGAGGAAATCATCCAATATCACATCTCTGAGTGCAATATGTGAACCTTTGCTTTCAGTATCTGGTGTGACCCTCTTGTGTAGTAACTGCAACTTAACAGTCCTGCACATCTGTTTAGAGGAATTTTAGCACATTTCTGATAAACTATCATGGCCCAGATACAGCAAAACAAGCCCAAACTATTATACTACCACCCCCATGTTTCAAACATAACTCATTTAAACCAAAATTCTATTTTGGTTTTAGCCCCCCAAAAACCTTTCTCCCAATATCCTTCTGGCTTCTCCATGTGATCTTTATCAAACTGAAGACAGGTAGCAATGTTTTCTGCAGAGCACTGGCTTTCTCCTCGCAGCCCTGCTGTTCAGGGTGTACCCCGCCTTCTCCCATAGTGGGCTGAGATGGGGGCCAGCCTCCCCACGACCCTAATTAGGATTAAGCGGCTTAAAGAAAAAAAATTTTTCTTTATTAGAGAATTTATTTTATTATTTATTTAACTTTATTAGACTGCTAAAAAACAAGCCTGGAGCTAATCAACTAGCTCCATGCTAACTGAATGTCTTTTTTTTTTTTTAGCTTATAGCAAAATACACACACACACACACACACACACACACACACACACACACAGACAAACATGGACACACCCACAAAATAGTGACCTGGGGGTGTGTATGCTTCCATAGATGTTTGAACAATGAGGGAGTGTCGTTTTGAGGGCATGGGCACTGCCATCTTTCTTTCACATTGACGCTCCAATGCTGCCTGCACTGCTTCAGAGTGAACATCTAAGACACAGAGTAAATAAAGAAACTAATTTCATGTTATGCTGTATTACATCCTAGCTAAAAATAAATAAATAAACAGAGTGCAGCATGCTAACTAGTATTCTAGATTCTCTTCAAAATTTATACACCTGTCATATTCATGTCACTTGGAACATCATCCCACCCCCACCCTCCTTTACTGTCATAACCGCCATTTTCTTTTCCACTAGCATGGCTATGGGGATTTGTGTTCATTTAAACATAAGCACATTAGTGAGAAGCTTGTGTTTAGTCTTCATTCAATATTAGCTAAAAGGTGTTCAGTGGGGTAGAGCTCAGAGAAAAAAAATTGTTGTTCTACAGCACACAAAATCATTCTATATTGTTTTTTTCCCAACTTGTGACGGACAGGTGTGACGGACATAAACACACGTCTGCAGATGTATGAAACCCGGCACTAAAACTGCTTAACTGGTTGTCGCTGGGTGGTACAGTCAATTATACAAATGTTACCTGAGCAATATCGCTCATCCCTTGAGCCAGTGGAGCGGCGGCGTTGGTAACGAGACGAGAATGACGAAGTAGTCGGAGTCACAGGGACTCGAGGTTCTGCTCCTACTGTAAAAACAAAGGGACAAAAATCACAAGTGCAAACCCTTAAGCTAATCGTCCTCAACGCTGCAGACGTCTGTTCGAATGAAGTCAGTATTAGCGTGTAGTACCTGGTGCATGGGGCAGGTAGGCACGAATAAGTTTGGCTCTTTTCTTCTCATAACCCTTCTGAGTGATGTCACCTGCCAACAAAATGGGGGAATTGATCGTTGTTAGAAATATGTAAAAGATTTACTATGCTCACAATCAAAACTGTGATTGACGAATTTCACTATCATTAACTGTGTTAATCAGAACTGCATCATACAAAGCTGCCCCTCATTCAGGCTCATTCGTTACCGACCAGACCTGGATCTAATCTGTGGGACGACTTGAAGGGGGCAAATTTGGAGTACAGATGAGTGGGAAAAGATAATCAAATCAAGATGTGCCATGCTGATAGACTCCTACACAAAAATGGTGTAATACAATCAAAAGATGTTTCAACAAAGTCTAAATTTAATGGTGTGTAACAAGTTATTGCAAGTTTGGCATTTCCCCCACACCGCAAAAGATTATATATCAGTTGAACAGTTCACAATAAAGGTGAAAAAAAGAAATGATTTTCTCATTTCTGAAATTATTTATCTTGGTCATTTTTCACAAATAGCTGATATTTTAACTAGAGATTCACTGAGAAACAGACCAGAAATCATAATCATACAATTTTCAGTGTCTCTTGATAGCATATTTCTGATTCTTAGCTGGTGCCCATGATATCATACATCATGTATGAATCTAAAGTTCTGGCACAGGTAAACACGTCACACACTCGTATCCCAGCTTAAAGCCACGTTTAGTCAGTGTGAAAGTTTTTTACCACCAGAAAAAACAACATGTGCAATTTGTAATACATGTGAAAGCATTTGGAAAAACAACCATAAATATATACTTAAAACACCATCATCCAGCTGAACACGGCCAGTTTAAAGAAGCAAAGAAGGAAAAACTGCTTAGCTAGCGCATTCTTGGCACCAAAAAGTGTAGTATTAGTAATAATATTTAATAATATTTCTACTGCTAATTATTTCTATTGCTGCTAATAATAACAGTTATTATAATAATGATAATAATTATAATATTAATTTATTGGTTCACTATTATTACTTTATTACTAATAAAATGCTATCTTTTTTTATTGCAAAAAATATATGTGTGTGTGTGTGTGTTTTAATTTTCATTTAAGAAAAGTTGTATATACTGTCAATTATGGCTGTCGAAAAGGGACACACAAAAAAAATCGCAACTCGAAATCAGCCTGGAAAATTGCGATCGTTAATCTGCGCTTTTTAACACTGTATATCTGTACTGCTGTATAATTGTTACTTGCACATGATCTATTATCTATCTGTTGTGTCACAAGAAACTACTTGAAGTATGTTCAGCACTGCGAGCCGCTGTCAATCATGTCAGATTGCTAATAACAGTTAGCATAACGGTTAAAAATAAACATGATTCCCTTTACCAGTTTTCATTAGTCATGTAAAAAAACTAGAGGACTACACACTGTAATACCCATGCTCCATCATGTACCTCCAGTTTCCTTTTTTAAGTACCAAAGTACCTAATAATATAATAATACCGCTAGTTTAGTTCTATAAACCAGTATTAACTTTCAGCGTGCAGTGAACGGAGCAGCTTGATTACTCATCCTTCTTTAGACATTTCAAGTTGAGTTCTGCTCTATTACACATTCGGTAAGTCGGTTAGTAAAAATACCTCCTTTCCTGCTTTTCAGAATGAAGGTAAGGCAAGGTCAAATGTTTTAAATACATTTCCTTTAAATAGCCTCCTTCATGCTTAAAGTATATTTTAAGTATAGGTCCAGTAGCAGAGACATCTTTGAGTTGTATTTGTCTGGCAAAGATTTACGATAAATTAACTGAGACTACTTCACTATATCACTCATTAATAAAAAAAACAAATATTAAAAAACAAAAAACCCCAAATGCGTCATAAAGCATGTAAATAAGGTAATAGCATGTGTACTCTTTTTTTCCCCCAATACTAAACAAAATAACTAAACTATCAAAACCTACATCAGTTAATATTCCAACCATTAATGAGCAAACTTAAGAGCAGTCTCCAACGTGAACGTGCAGCAGGGGATTTGTAAAGTGAAGATGCGCATATAGGGTACCAATCATGATCCCGACTTGAGCCAGCCATATTCTGATGCTTCACCCGATTTTGTTCCTATATGCACCGATATTCTCTGATTGTTGTCCAATGCGTATCTGAATTTTCATCTGATGTTATTACTACTATCTATACCAATGTTACTCTGATGTTGTTTCAATATTTTATTAAAATAAATAAATAAATAAAAACAAAACATGCAAAATATGACTCTAATCCCTCCCAAGGTTATTCCAGTATATTTTCCTACGGTCCCCGATGTACTCCGAACAAAAAAAGAACCACAAAGTTTTCAACACTGTCAATTCAGTTATCAGTACTCTATTCATTTCATCTGCAGAACCACTTTATACTATTGGGGTTGTGAGGAGGCTGGTTCAGCCAACTCTGGGCAAAGGTGGGGTACACCCTGAACAGCTCATCAGTCCGTCGGCACACAAACATTAAATGTAACGTCAGCAATTTAGCATCACTTGAGACCTGATGTTCGAGGTGTTGCAAGCCACAAAAAAAAAAAAGCCATAAAGTCACAAGGGGTGAGGTCAGAGAAACGGGCCATCACCAGACAAATCACCCAATCCAGAAACATTTCCCTCAGCACTTCCAAGAACCTTCCAACTGTGTGTGCTGTAGCTCCAGAGCTTGAAGAGCTGAAACTACACATTGAGCTCTTCAAGCTCAAGGTGTTCAGGTTGGGGGCTACCAACAGACCTACTGATGGCCTCTGACCCAGGCTGTGTCTCCCTACTTGTGTTACTTGACCTTAGTGGAACCTTTGACACTATTGTTCATCCGATCATCAGCTTGTATAAGTAAATGGAAATGTCTCTGTACACTCTGATGTTACGTTCGGTGTTCCAAAAAGTTCTGTTCCAGACCGGCTGATTTTATTCTTTAAATGCTCCCTCTGGGTAATATTGTTCGTGAACATGGTATTAGCTTCCACTGTTATGTTGATGACACTCAGGTGTATATTTTAGCAACGCCAGATGAGTGACGCCAGCTTAACGAAGTTGAAAAATGTATAAAGGACATTAGACACAGGATGCTTACTAAATTCCTCATAAATTCTTCTAGGAGAGAAGTACTTGTACTCGGATCACTGGCAGCTAGAACTAAGGTTTCTGATTCTGTAGTAACTTTGGGTGGTGTTTCAGTTTCATCATGTGCAGCAGTAAAGGACCTTGGTGTGATTATTGACCCCGGGCTTTCACTTGATGCCCATGTAGATAATATTACCCGGATAGCCTTCTTACATCTCAGGAATGTTACTGAAATAAGAAATATGATGTCACTGCATGATGCTTGTTCATGCTTTTGTTACCTCAAGATTAGATTATTGTAATGCGCTACTGTCTGGATGTTCTAATAGGTGCATAAACAAGCTCCAAGAGGCAAGAGTTCTTACTAGAACCAGAATATAAGCACATCACCCCATCTTATCTACTCTGCACTGGCTACCAATTAAATTTTACACTGAATATAAAATACGACTTTTAACCTACATAGCACTTAATGATCTTGTGCGGCATTATTTAAGCAAACTTCTGCAGGAGGCGGAACTTTCTCTTACAAAGCTCATTGGCTCATTTTAATAAATTACACAGACGCACATTCTTATATTTCCATGTTCAGCGTGCTTTGTTTGTAGGCCCTGTGCTAAGCTATATCAGGCTAACACTTAACAAAAAGAAACAGCTCTCAGCTGGTCACTTCATATTGTCCTGTTGATTTGATTTGTAATTGATTGTATTAAAATTTTCTTGTTTGAGACTGATTTTATGGAATCCATGGACATGTTTGCACAAGCAGAATGCCTCCCGCGAGGTAAAGCTACACATACAAGATGCCTTATCAGTAACATTTCTTTACACGTGTAATTTTAATTTTGTAATGATGTGCTGAATACTATGTTTTCAGGTATTATTTTAAAGATTACTATTTGACAGATATTTACCCTGACTTTTCATTCTGGCTAACAGTCCTGAAGAGCAGAGATGACACCTTTTGGTCAGCCTTTAACCTGCTTCAGAGTCAGTTTGGAACATCTGACAAGAGGTCTGTGTGCTGGAATTGGAATAACGGAGACGTGGTCTCTAGCAGATAAGAGATAGCAGAGATAGGGAAAAGCTTTCCCAGCTACGCACCAGGAGTGTTTGTGTCAACAAGATCCAGCACGTCCAACCTGTTTGTTGAAAATGCTGTAATATAGGAAGTACTGACCTGATAATTACAATGGTAAAAATCTCTGATGACTACATGTGGACGTGAATTGCGCAGTTCATTACTAGCTCCATAAAGTTCACAGAGTGCTTTCTTAGCATTAGCACCGGGGAGAAGAGCTACATTTCTGTCAGCTAGAAACAAAGCTAGCCCAAACATCTGAACCGCCGTGTCCGGAAGAGACTTTAAAGTCACGATGGGTAGTCTGCTGGAGTCGGATATAGTCCACTTTACTTTTCCATAGAACAGACATTTGAGAACAGAATGGATGGGAGAGTCAGGTGGTTAGGATTCACTAGTAGCATAGGATGGATTCTCACGTGAGTGCCATGTTTCCTTTTTCTCGCACAGCTCTTACAATGGCCCCTATCCCGGTCACAGGCAATATGGAGGCCTGAGAGACTCTGGCAGCAGACGGAGTTCACATAGTTTCTCCAGCAGTTCATATTTTAGGTTGTCCAATGGATGATCGCAGTACTAAAATGTCTGTTGATGGTAAACATTAGCACCATCAGTTCCGATGTCTATGTACAACATACAACATAAAACAAACAAAACGGCGCATTTTGGGTCTGAGGACGCAGCCCAGATAAACAATCTTCAGATGCGGCTTTGAGATCCAGACCAAAAATGTTATCTGCACGCATGTGTAGCATGCTTGACAGCAGACATATATTAATTCCAGACATACATTTTATATACAAATATATTAATACATTTATCCCTACCAGGCCAGCCAGAGGGGACACCGCAAGGAAGAACACAACATGAAAAAGAATCCCATCTTCAGCTAGGTGACACAGGACAGTGTAATTAAAAATACTATACTCCATGTTAAATGGTTTAAAAAAGGGTTATTGTGTAAACAGGAAATTCATTAACAGCAGCACACTAAGTGGGATGGACACAAATAATTGAAAAGAAGCCCATTTCTGGCTGACGCGGCCAATTCGGATTGAAATCTGATTCGAAATAAAGATATCTGGCGTACTAAATGGAGAGTAGTGTTGTGTTACATCCTTAAAACACACACCCATTATCCTGGTGATATTTCTGCAATACAAACAGCTACATAACACTTCATACAGAGAACAGGGACAATTGCATGGACCAAGCCAAGATCAACAATACACATCCTCTCCATGACATGCCTTCCTCTTTCTCTGCCTTCTTCATTTATACTCATGTACCGTACACGGTAGTGTACTCACTAATATGAGGTTTTTTTTTGTAAAAGTTTATTTTGTTTATGTATTTTCTTTATCATTTTGATCTCCCAGTACAGAGCCTAAGAGCTGTGTAATGGCAGAGCTTTATAGCTTTTACAGAGTTGTGGTGGTTCTGTGCAGAAACAATGAACAGCAAATGAAAGTAAAATCTTTATAGTTTATATGTATATATTTTACCAAGGACAGTGAGACAGGCTACGTGATCGCGTTTTGAATAGCTCGGAGACTCAGTTTGGATAACGGAATCTGGTCTCATCTGTTCAGTGTACTCATTTAAAAGCAAATTTAACAGGACTCCATAAAAAAAACGCAACAAATATAACAAGCAGATCTAAGCTTTTGTATACTTACTTATATACAAATAGGTGAACTCTTTGGATTGCCTACAAGCTCTTTGTCATCCTATGATCGCACGTTTTCCTGTATGCTCACTCTGGGTGAAGGTGGGGCAGATCCTGAATGGCTAGGCTAATAGCCTAGAAATGAAATGAATATAAACTGTGCTCTGTGAAGGGGATTTTACTACAGACTCCCAGAAACACAAGACAACAAGCGAAAACAAGATCTTTTATATTTACAAATTTTATTCATGACGCCGAGGCAGGTGAGGTACTGCACTTTGAACCGGCTAACCAGCTCTGTATCGGTCCCAGTCTGATCTGTTCAACCTTCTCCGTAAAAAACAAAAAAAGAGACAGCGCCCCCTGAAGGTGCTTTGGTATATAATATAGAAAAACACAAGAAAAGGGAAACAAGAACAAGACTTTTATGACTTATCTTCTATTTTTAGTGTGATAATGACAATGCCTGCTCGAGTGCCTGTGACAAACTGTGAGGGTCAGTAATTTTGATTCAAGCATTATCCACTCAGAATAGATAGTGGACCAATCAGATTGTGCCATTCCCTAGTAGTATATAGTAATGTTTATTATCTGTCCCCACACTGTAACATGGTCACATGACATTACAAAACTAGATCTAGATCGAGGTTTGCTTGCACTCTCTCTCTCTCTCTCTCTCTCTCTCTCTCTCTCACACACACACACACACACACACACAAATTTTAGCACGGCTCCTAGCAGCATCTGAAACATCCAAAGCATTTACTGTAATGTGTGCGTAGATCCTATTTTAAGTGAACTCTGAGCACCAGGTTTGAAGGATCACAGGAGCAGCCCACACAGCTTTCCGTTTTAGGACGTTAGGCCATAAACAGCACCATCAGTTACCGATATCCGTATTGTCACGCCCTTTTGTCAAACTCCAGCCGCATCAGCCTTTACACATCATCATGTAATCATGGGTGGATCAACCACAGAAAGACATCTATAGACTATTGTTCACTAGTTCTATTGCGTGCACAAAACATGTCATACTTGCAAAAGTGCTTTGATGACTCCAAAAAAAAAAAAAAACATCTGCTAAATCTAGTGGCAATAGACCAGACTCTAAAGAACGACTGAGCTAACAATTCACAGCGTGGAGGAGTACAAGTAGTCCTTATTTTAGAGCTTTGGGAAGAGAACGGTCTTCAGGCTTTGTTTGACAACAGTGAGTCAGCTGTTCAAACAATCAGGAGAAGTTCGTTCAGCCACCTGGGTGTCAAGATGGAGAAGAGTCTCAAAGGAGGAACCTTGACCCTTGCACACAGGGAGCTTGAGTCAAGCTACTCTCGATGTTCAGTAGGAACATGATACCGTGCAGGGTTTGATTAGTCCATTCGGGTAGGTGGGGGCTGGTCTGGGTTTGGCTTTGCAAGTGAAGAACGGTGCAGGATGATACAGGAAGAGGGCATATTCCCGTGGGGTGGGGAAGTGATGGGAAGTGTTTGAGCAGTCCAGCATTTCTACTAACACACAATTTATCTTAAATATTTCTAATATGTATTTGCAAAAGCTACAAACAAAAACAAAAACTAGATGACCATTACTGAAAACTGCTGTATTAAAGTTATATTCAGATTGTGGGCGAATCTATTAATGCATGACAATGATGAAAATTTCTAAATAAAAATTTAAAAATATACAATAGATTCCTAATATAGTAAAAAAATATATTGAATTTTTTCAAACTGAATTTGTATTTCACATTCTCTTGGTGATGAGAGCAGGAAGAAAAAAAAAAAAACAGTATGGACTGGTGTGGATAGGGAACATCTGAGCTCTTAGGTCAGGAATGTAAAATGAGGCCCAGGATAAACGGTTCCATTCACATACTCAAGAAGAAATTAAAAATAGAAACAGGAGTTATGAGACAGCTGAGCAACCTGATCCAGGGAGCAAATCCTTCCTCGCTCTCAATTCATGTCTCCAATTTACTCTCCTTCTGCCCAGTACAAACTCCTCTTACACACAATGCACGAGTCTTGTTAGGAATATAATGAACACAGAGACTGAATAAAAGGAAAGAAGAAAAAGAAGGAAAATAATATGCATATTCAGTGCATACAAAAAAATCCTCTTCCCCCTTTAAAATTGGTACTTTTTGTACAGTCTGAAATCAAAGCCTGTTGAAAAATAAACTTAATTCACTGTTGGGACAATCAAGCCGAAGCTCGAGTAATTTATGAATAAGAGCCACTTCCAAATGTATTGAGTGCAAAACATTTGATATATAAATATTTTAATCAGAAAATAAATAAAATGATGCGTGTCTATGCTGCCGCTCTGAATGTTCACTTGCCACGATTTCGTGTTGATCTTCCTTTGAGGACAATTAAGGGAGTATTACTCCAGGACAGTAGGTGGCATTACTACAGGTTGAGGTAACTAGAGGCCCCTGATTGGGGAATCGTACCAGTCGCTAACTAACCATTACAAACAACTGGCGGCCACTTTTTCTGTCCTTAAACTTACCCCTCTGTGACCTTTTCATAAACTCGTTTCAACCTTTCGTCCCAAGTTGCTACCGTGAAAATTTGATGACAATGTATTTAGGATATCAGCATGCACGGCAAAAAATACAAATTGATAAATAAAATTAAATAAAAAAAAATACCAAAGCACAAACTGACAAAAGTGAAAACAATACCAGCTACGCTATCACAGCTGATAAAGATTGCTCAATCCGCTCCATAAAAACGTTCTGTCGTTTGTGTTGATTTTTTGGTTCATTATGAAAAATAAATCAATCAATCAAAGCCATAATGACCCCGGGAGGCTACAGGACGAAACAACCACCTCAGCAAGCAAGGAGAAGAGATAAGTATACAAGCTATCCAGAGTTCAGATTACAAATCGGTTACTTGTGTCGGCTCAACCCCTGATACCTTGAGCAAAGTGTACATCGCTGATTTCCAGTAAACAGTAGTTTATATACACATTTTCCCACCTAGCACTAAAACTAACAAATATGGAATGAGTGAAAAATATTAAACAAAAAAACAAAATATTCGAAAATTCCTCAGGCCCGGATTTGATATTTTGTAGAGCTACTTATGCTTTAATTACAGCCATCAATCAGTTTGTATATTTCTCTACCAGGTTAGCACTCCTCCAATTATAAAAATGTAAACACATCTCCTGAAAAAAAATTTTTTTTTTAATTCATTAACATAATTTTTAATACAGTGCCTACATATAAATGGAATGTCTTTCTAAAAAAATACTTTTCAATAAAAAAATTACTTTTCAACAGAACTACTAGTTCGATATAAAATTCCTCAGAGGAGAAAGTTGGTGTAGGCATTTCAGGTAGTTGCCCATCATCGTGGACTTTGGAGTGTGCTTAGAATTATTTTCTTGCTAAAAGATTTCAACCTTCAGGCAGGTGGCCTTACATAATCCTTAAACACCCTTTGATGTGATGCAGAATTTATAGGTGAATGAATGACTGAAAACTGCCCTGTCCCTGAGGCAGCAAAGCAACTCCAAACCATAACATTTCCACTAACACCTTCTAACACCACTAACACCTGACTTCACCAAAGGCATAAGATTCACAGGTGCACTGAGACTGTAGCCAAACCACTCCATCTTTGATTAGACTGTCCAGAGCACATTATTTTAAAAGGGCTAATCTTCATTAATAAACTTAGAACATATAGCTCTGTTTGGACAGCCAAGACTTTTCCTGGCACGCATCCAATCACTTTCTTACTGGAGATGTATGCACTTTTTAAACACATTGTATAGTGCAGAGATCTTCAACCCTGTTCCTGGAGAGATACCTTCGTGTTCATATATTTTCCATGAGATACTCTTGCAATCTTATTTTTAAACTGTCAATTGTTGCCCATTTTTCCCTGCAGAGTTGTTCGAGGGCCGAGGACTGCTCTTCGATACCCACCACAGATTTTCCATTAGATTCAAATCATGGCTCGGACTTCACCAATCAAAAACATGCAATTATTTATCGTTAAGTTGTGCACTGCTTTCTGGAAGCACGGTCAGGATTGTTGTCGTGTTGGAAGATGAATTATCTGCCCATCTTCAGTTATCTAGCATAGAGACACAGGTTTTCCTTAAGGATTTGGATGTACTGGCAGCATCCACTTCACCAGTGATGTTCTGAATGGTACTCAGAGGGAAAACTTACTGCAGCTTTCTCTTAGCATTTGCCTTTCTACAAATTTATTCCAGAGGCCTTTTGAAAAACTTTCCTCACCATGGTGAATTCTTTGCAATGTCAGGCATTTTACACAAGCACTTGTACCAGAACAACTGGCACTCAGAACTAGTTGCCCCAGTGCAAATGCCCAAAACATCTTGTTCTGGGCACAAATTGGCATTGACTAGATACCTTCAGAGCAGACAGAACCAGCATGTCCGATGAGAAACACGGAGGAGGCCTGTGTGTTTACATTAACAGCAGCTGGTGTTCCAACGCCATAATCAAAGATATTCACTGCTGTCCAGACATAGAGAATCTGATGGTACAGCGTAGATATTTCTACCTGCCAAGACAGCATACATCTGTAGTTATAACTGCAGTTTATGAGGCACCCCAAGCTAATGCTAAGCTAGCCATGGAGCTGTCGTGACACTATAACACATCTGTAGCCAAAAACCAGCAGTTTAAACAGTTCAGGTGTGGACCGAGGAAGAAACTGCAGCTCTACAGGATTGTTTTGACGTCAGACTGGGGAATACTCGCAGAGGAGACAGACCTGGAGGGTCACACATCAGCTGTACTCTCCTACATAAATTACTGCACTGAAAAAAAAAAGTGACCACACAAGGCCTGTTAAAGTGTTCCCAAACCAAATACCCTGTTTTAAAAGTGAGGTGCGCACCCTGCTTAGAGCACGGGATGATGCCTTCAAGTCAAGAGACCAGCAAGTGTACAAAGAGGCACGTCAGGCCCTGCAAAGAGGCATAAAAAAACCAAGCACAAATATAAACAACTCATTCACACCAGCAACACCATCGTCAAATTCACCGAAGACACCACCGTCATAGGTCTGTTAATAAATATCGACGCGTCAGCCTACAGGAAGGAGGTCCGGCATCTGCTGCAATAATCCAAACCTGAACACATCCCAGACAAAGGAAAAGGACTTCAGGAGATCTAAACAACCTGAGCTCTCTGCCCTCTATAGTAGAGAGGGTGAAGTGCTTCAAGTTTCTTGGAGTCCAAATCTCTGTGACTTCACCAGGACCACAAACATCTCTCACCAGGTGGGGAATGCACAACAAAGGACGCACTTCCTCAGAAAGCTCTGACAAGCCCTCCAACCCGACCCCTACTAACAAACTTTTACTCATGACCTACTGCTGTACAGTGTGGTGTAACAGCTGTACTGCAGAGGACAGGAGGCCCTGCAGCGGGTGACAACGCCAGAGCGGGTAATTGGAACTAAATAAAGAATAAAAGATCTCTTCATTTCTTTATCATTGTAAAATTCAAAAATCATTCTCAGCGCACATTTTGTTTCTAATTACTAAGTTGCACAGGCTTGCATATAATCCCTCCAGCTTAATGATGTCCGCAATCTCCACGATTCAAAAAAACGTGGAGCTCCGCAATTTATGAACATTGGAGCACAATTGGGGTATAAAAAAGGGTTGGGGTGCATCCAATAGATGAAACCTGAAGAAATCATGTTGCCAAGTTCATCAAGATTCCCCTACGATGGTGCATCATGGCACTTTTGACAGCCAAAAACTGTTCCTTCAAGATCATAACGATTCGATCCCACGACCGCCACACTCATCAGGATTCTTTTATATCATGAAAACTGTGACATTGTGCCCCAGTGTAAACCCAGTGTTACCACAAATTTAAGAGTAGCCATGTAAACAGATAAAAACTGGTCGAAACCTGTTGCTGCTCCCAGTACAAAAACAACCTAAAGCAAAATGAAAGGAAATTGTTCCAAACTCTCCTGTTACACTGAAAATATGCATACTTTCATCATCAGGTGGTTTTTACTTACATCTACAAAGTTGCAATCTACTAAAATCTATTCGATAATTTGTGTTTCCTGTTTGAAAAAGCTACCATTTGGCTTCAATTTCCCTTTCATGAGTGCTTGCAATCAAGAGAATTGGGCATGAATGCATCAATTTTAATAAGGCAGAATAACAGCAATAATAACATTATACGATATGAAACTATCAAATCAGATATAAACTAGTGAGCTTCTGAATAAAATAAAACTGGCACACGTTACAGTACTACATTACATTTACATTCACAGACGTCTGATAGTTTACATTAACTTGGTATTTATCTACACCAGTACATTTAATACACAACACATACAGTACATTTAATACACAACTGCGTAAAGTGTTTCTTTAACGTCACTCACCTTCCACTTTTCACAGTACAATGTAGTAATTTTGATGTATGCAAGCTTTTATTAAGTGGCTGTGAAAAAGTTTTACATCATTTATTTTGCTGAAATGTTTCCTTATATGATATGGATGCTGATTTTGCAAAGACTTTTCATTCTAAGGAGAAAGTGACCCAAACCATCTCTTCAAAATGCCACCTACAGGACAACAGAAGTACTGTTTTCCTGCCTCATACATATATGTATTTGCATATCACACACAGGTATATGGAATTCACCCACCGCCCACCACCCCCTGCCCCTCTCTGACACATAAACAGACATATAGAATGTAGGTCAGGTCAAGGGCCTTCTTTAGGGTATGACTCACAGGCACACAAATTTGTAATTAACTGCATTTAATAAAAAAATATTAACTTGCGACTGTCTGAATGTAGGGCATGAGTAGATCCACACAAGCACACAAACACACATCCAACGGTAAGGAACAAGAGCATGAGGTCTGTGTATGTGTACACTAGTTTACATAAAATACCTGTAGAGCAGGATGAACACCTGCCCTGTAAACACACACCTGGCAACGAAGAGAGAAAAGCTTCGCTTTGATCAATCCAAGGACACACAGGACAAACAGGGAGAGAGGGAGAGAGGGAGAGGGGGAGAGAGAAAGGGAGAGAGAGAGAGAGAGAGAGAGAGAGAAAGAGAGACAGAGAGACACACACACAGAAAGAGGAAGACACAGACAGAGAGAAAGATAGACAGAGACAGATAGACACAAAGAGACAGATGGATAGAGACAGAGAGAAAGTGACATACAATGAAAGAGAGAGACAGAGAGAGACACAGATGAGATAGAGAGAGAGACGGAGAAACGGAGAGAGGGAGAGAGGGAGAGGGAGAGAGAGAGAGAGAGAGAGAGAGAGAGAGAGAGAGAGAGAGAGAGAGGGAGGGAGAGAGGGAGAGAGGGA
>JBCNYG010000008.1:21104581-21116434 GCA_039654305.1 Porochilus rendahli | reverse complement strand
AATCTCACACACACACTCTGTCTTTCCTTTCTATCTCACACACAAACACACTCACACACACACACTCACTCTGTCTGTCTCTTTCTCACATACACTCTCTCACATACTTCCTCCCTCTCTCACACACTCACACACACGCTCTCACACACTTTTTTGTTGGTGTGTCATCTTCATGTTTTTCTCACATGCCCAGATGTTTTGGTTTTTTTTTTACGGTTTTATAAACTCTTCTGTTCACCGTGAGACATAAACAAAGGGGAGGGTATTCTTTGGAATTTTGAAAAGAAACACAAAAGAAGACGAAAAAAAAAAAGCCGAATATCAACTACTCGATTCCTCCAAGATGGATTTGGGTGAAAGTCGGTGTCGTTGAGGCCCAGCTCCTTCCCTGTGTTGCTCTACGAGTCCTCTCTGCGTACCTGGTTGGTGCTTTAAACAGCACCACAACACAGGTCATCATGCTCCGGCCAATCACAGATCTTTGCAGAACGTGCTAACAGAAAATGAATCTAAGCTTTAAAACTTTAGAAACTGTCTATAACTGATTATGACATGCCACTACAATGCTGAATTGTGCACGGCTGCATATATATATACAAGTCTTTCTCCGATACAGCAGCCAATTTGGTTTAACAGATGCCACTCACTGCCATCTGTGGTACTGCCACATGTTCATTGTTTTGCTCATATAACTCCCATATGGCCAAAGGTATGTAGACACCTGAGCATGACCCTTAAATGTGTAACTTTCCTAAACTTTTGCCACAAATAAAGCTATTAAAGATACTTGAGCATGTAGAATGTTTCTGTATGCTTCAATAGCTTTATGATTTCCCTTCACTGGAACTGAAGAGCCCAAACTTGTTTCTGCAGGTAATGCCCCTATACACAAAATAAGCTTGATAAACACATGGGTTGCCAAGTTTCGCTTAGAAGCAGTGAAGTGGCTTGCACAGCTCTGACCTCAACCCCACTTAATACCTTTGGAATAAATTGGATTGTAGATTGACCCCCCCAGGTCTCCTTGTGAGACATGAGTACCCGACAAATGCCCACAGCCACACTCTAAACCTCAGTGGAGAGTCTTCCCAGAAGAGTGGAGGCTGTAACAGCAGAAAAGGAAGAGCCAAATCCATATGATTGACATGCTTTTGGAACAAGATCTTCAATAAGCACATACACGTGTCACGGTCAGATGTTCACATACATTTGGCCATATCGTGTATCACGAACAAGCTAAAGTCTGCAAAACAACGTTTTAAAATCCTTCATGATCAAGACGCAATGATCTCACATATAAACATACATGAAAAGAGAACCAAGTTAATAGTGGAGCTCCTGAGCAGGGCCCTTCTCTCGTGTCCATACCCCCAGAGAAACCCAAATAAATGCTGCTGCGTAACCAATAAGAAAAACTAATATATTATTAATAATAAAACTGAAGCACACCACTGCGCACACTCGTGCATAATAAAAAAAAAACACGCACAATCTATCTCAGGTAGGCACAAAAACTTTCATCAAGCAAGGCACCAAATATTAGCAGCAACACGGAACATGAACTCGTTCAACGGATAATTAAACTAACAGGACAGGTGATAGAAATGATGGTGGAAATCAGTGAGCAAAAGGCGGTGAAAAGAAAACTCTGATTTAGCCTTTCTTTCCTTCACTCTGGATCACTGTCGGGAAACACGGGGAATTAATTATTTATATATTTACACCTTAAAGGAGCCACATTCGTCTTATTGCCTTGGGCACCTATTAATGGATTGGTGCTGAGATCCATTTTTTTAAATACTCAAAAACACTTTTTCTCCTTTAAACACAAAGGCACACTAGGAAACATATGAGAAAGGGGAAAAAAAGCTATCCTTTTGTTTGGAGGAATGATGCAATCAACAGGAAACATGCCTTCTTCTGCATGAACAGCCCCTACAGTCTGCCTCCTGTAACATAGAGGAGGGGTCATGAAACATTTCAGTGTTTTTCTCCCAGTGTTATTTACAGGTTTATCCTGGGCCATTTCCCCAACCCCAGAGTCAAGTCAGTCTGCAGGATATGGGAAATAACACCAGGGGTACGATACACACAGTGACTGAAATACATCCAGCAGTCTAATAAAAACAGACAGGTGAATAGGTGATGGCTAAAGAGTGGCCTATGTTCATATTTTATTAGAATAATTGTTATTATTCTAATTCAGATGTCACAAATTAACAATACTCCCACAAAAAATGTAAAAATGTTGTTTGCATTTTGGGCGGCACAATAGGGTAATGGTTAGCACATCCTCCTCACAGTAAGAAGATCCCAGGTGTGGGCTTGACGAGGGCATTTCTGAGTGGAGTTTGCATGTTTGCCCTGTGCTTGTTTGTTTCCTCTGGGTACTCTAGTTTTCTCCCACAGTCCAAAGTTATGCACATTAGCCTATCTGGCTGTTCTCCTATGTGTGAGTGTGAAGGATGCAATTGGCTTGTTGAGCTGTTTAGGGTTTACCCCACCTTTGCCCGGAGTGTGCGGAGATAGACTCCGGCCTCCCAAAGAGCCTAGTAGGATTAAGCAGTTCAGCAAATGGAAGAATGAATGTTTACATTTTGTAGACATTATGATATTATATTGCTATTAAGGATGAGAATCACCAGTCCACCTGATGCAACCTTATCACAGTATCTAGGTGCCGATTCAATTTGTATGGCGATTCTGTAGGTATCGTGATTCTATAAATATTCCAATTCTCTATTACTGCTATAGTGAAGCCCGAGAATCAGGTTGTGTCATCCTGCATTATAGCGGAGCTCCGGAGCGGCGCACCATAGGCATGGAACATGACTTGGATGGTTGTCCCCTGTCCTGGAAATCCAATAAAGCTGTCACACTGCCAAGTTGCTCCTGTCTGGCAGTTATGAATCACTGACTTACAGATTAATGAATCCGAGACCCAAAAAATAGAGGCTCATACACCACCCCTTAGACTCGCATAGAATAAAAAACACAGGCTAACTCAGGGAGGCAGACCAACTTTAACGACAACACGGAACATGAACCCATTGAGCGGATAATTAAACTAACAAGACAGGTGATACAAATGAATAAGGGAAACAGTGAGCAAAAGCCGGTGAAAAGAAAAATGTGTGAACACCTTTCCTGCTTTCACTTCAGACCATAGTTGTGAAGCACAGGGGAGATTAATTTATTTCCTTCAGGGCTAATGTTGACGCTAACTCAAAGGTCACCACCCAGTCAACACGCAACAGCAGAATATAGAGACTTCTTGATGCTGAGGAGCTGCAGGATTTAATAAACAGCCTGTAACTTCACCGTACATTCATTTCTACTAAAACATTACTGCTACACTTTCTCTCTCTCTCTCTCTGAACACCATGCTCGCCCCATCTCTCTCTTTCTCATTATACACGTGCACTGAAGCTGTCTAGCCCTTAAAGGAGCCACACTAGGCTCGGGGGCCTGCCCGCAGAGATATCCACCAGAGACTCCAAGTTGTTAATACCAAGTATAATGATGAAAGTGTAATAATGACCTGGTTGTGCTAATTCCTATTAAATTTCCAGACATCTCTTCATCTCCTGTGTGGTTTGAGTGACTATTCGATTCAAGTAACTCAAAGGAGAGTTCAGAAATAAATATATAACGAACCTGCCGATCTACAAGATGACAAAACGTGATAACGGTCGTCCAAACCAGCATGGCAGCTAACATTACAGTTACAGTGGCCTCATTGTTCTGCACACCAATCTGATCAACGTTTATCCACCTGGTACTGATGGTTAAAATTAAGTATTAAACAGATATTAAAGCAAGAGTGTGTTAATCTGTACAGGAAAGCATCAACTGCAAATAAGAGAGTAGAATAATACATTCCACCCAGCAGTTAATTATTAAATATTATTCAGTACGATTTCTATTTGTTCTTTACAAGGTCAAGTCCACTGAGCTGTCAGTCAATAGTGAAAAAAACTCAAATGTGGGGAAATACTATGATGCCATGATATAGGGAAAGGTTTTTTTCTAATTAAACTAAAATAAATTTCCAAACAATATACACATTTACACAAAGAACACTGTATTTTGCTTGAAAATTAAAGGCAGCACTTGCTAAAATTTGAACTCTTTCAATTTCAAATTTTCCACATTAAATTCTTTGTGTGTAAAATTTCATGCCGATAGGTTCAGTCTTAATGATGATGTCATCAGGGCCAAGTTAACACGTACAAGTGCAGGATTTTGATGCATTCATACCATTTATTTACATATTTGTGTTGGAGGTTTTAAAAGGTTTAAATTTAAATCATTTCCAGTGCAGTGGGAAACTATATCTGTACCAGGAATCATATATTTAAACACAAACACCTTAACTACTGAAAAAAAAAATTAAGGTCAAAGCCAAACTTCTCTTTGGGCCCTGATGACATCATTCATTCAGTGACTTCAATTAATTTAATTAAACACTCATAGAATCATAACTGCTATTGGTTCAAGATCTTGCACAAAGACTTTGATACTGAGTTTTAATTGAGATTAAGTTTCAATTAATACTTTCTTCTCCTTTAAAGCAGGGACTGGTAAATTTTAGCTGTATACAAAAATTGTTATATTGATTGAAATTGTCATTACACCCTGACAGCAATTGATAAGTTATGAGATCTGACAAAAAAGAAAATCATCTGTGGCTACTTTAATCCTGACCAAACACTTCCTTATAGTTTGCTGGGAAATAGCCAATCAAATCCTCCAGTGTTTTCCTGCTTGTGCATGACCCAACAGTCAGAGTGAGCGTGGAGGAGGCATGGCTTTGGAATGAATCATGAGGACAGGAAAGGGTTTAGTCGGGACACTTTAAAGATGTTGATTTCAAATTTCGTTCACTTCCCAGATTACCAACCCCAACTTTAAACTGTGCACAGAAATGCCCTGTACGGAACACTTACTCTATGTATTTAATTAAAATGCACTCCGTGTAGTAGAGTTTACAGTCTATAAAGCACAGTCAGCAGAGGGTGTATCTTTGTAATTTAATTTTTTAAAAAGGCAGTAAAGTGAATGGGACAATGTAAGTTAGGTTTTCAGAAGCTTATCTTTCCTAATATTTAGGTCACTGCAGATTTTTTAAACCACAGGTACAACATTGGGTACAAGGCACGAATGAACTAGTTCATCCCCATGCACAAACATTCATATTTATATGGAAGGAAGTCCAAGAACCAGACACAAAGCGATCATGTGAAACTGGGGATGTAACCTGGTCTCAGGCTCAATCTGGGACCTTTTTGTTGTTAAATACAAGCGGCTCAAGAATTAACACTCTCGCTTCCCAGCAAGAAGATTCTTCATTGGAGCCATGCAGCTCCTTTTATAGGTCCTTTATATGCAGAGGATGCATGATGTCCGTTTGTTTCTGTGGATTTCCTCTGGGTGCTCCAGTTTTCCAAAGACAAACTCCCTATAGCTGTGAAGGGATATCTGTGCCTTTCTAAAGTGGAATCCACACAGGAAGCGAGTGAAGCAACATACTGCTTTGTGACACAAACGAATCTCACTCGCGGCCAGGTGTGGTTGCATAGGTAACCCTTTCACATGTTTCTTGCTTCCAAAAGCTGACTAGGGAAACCGTGAGCAGTGAACCGTGTACATCCATGCGCAGCATCTAGCTCCTTCACTAATAAATAGCTTACAGCATTTTGGCTTAGCTCATATTATCTTAACAAAGAGATTACTATTATTATTATTATTATTATCATCATCATCGCGGGGCATGTACAGAACATAGTCTCTTGTGCATCATGAACCAGTTAGAGTTAAACGTATATAAATTTAAACTCGCAGAAAATGCCGTCCGTTTTAAAATCATGGACCCAACGTGGCGTTTCTGTTTATTATCCTTATAAAATTTCTGCTAATAATCAAAAACACATGGCAATGAGCTGCTATTCCATGTAGATGTGGGCGGAGTCAGTGAACTTGTACTCATTGGTTTCTTTTTTTATTTTTTGGGGGGGCTATTTTTTCCCCCCATTTTTATCCCTAGTTTAGTCGTATCCAGTTCCCACCCATCAAGTATTGCCTTCCCTCTCACACTACCACCACCAACCAGGGAGAAGTGTAAGCATGCCTGGCATGCAATGCCTCCCCCCGCCTTTTTTTCGAACTGCTGCACATGCGTATTTGGGGAGGTCCAACACACACAGCGATATCCGCCACCTCGTATGAATGAGCTCACAGACGCCCATGATTGGATGGTGGTCGCTGTGAATGACAGGGAAGTGAGCGTATGCCATCCCTCCGTCCCGTGAGAGCTCGGCCAATTAGCTCCCGTGGACTCCCGGTCATGGATGGCTGTGGCATCAATCCGGACACGAATCTGCGATCTCCAGGTTGATAGTCGCGCACCTTGTCGATGCGCTAGTGCTCATTGGTTTCTTACCGAAAATGTATTGGGGAACTAGCGTTTGGAGTCATCTGTCAATCATTGGCATCTTTAAGCCCTGGTTGTTTCAGGGAAAGTTCAGCTCAGTTGAACTCCGTACCCACCCATGTCGCATCACCTGAGAATATTTTGCCTCTCGCTGCTCGTTCCTCTGGCGTTCACTGACCTTACACGGTCACTTCTCACTCATCTCTTCCTGTGTGGATGCAGCTTTAGCCCTGGACTGGATCGGTGACCTGCCCTGGGTGTACGCTGTCCCTTACCTGAAGACAGCAGGGATAAGCTGCAGCTTTTCTCGTGACCCTGAGAGATAAGTGCTACAGATGAGTGGTAAAATACTACATTCGAGGGCCCCGAGTAGCTGCATATCTACACTACTCATATCTCAAAACGTCCCCGTTTCACATTCTAATGATTTCAACACTCATATCACGATGAGTGTCAGTTTTCCAAGGGCTTTTTTAATATATATATATATATTGTATTAATCCTGCAAGGGAAATTGTTGGCTCTGCATTTTACCCACCCAAAGTGAGTACACACACGTAAACAGCGAGCACACACACATTGGGGTGTCCGGCACTTCAGCCATGAAGGTGGAAGAAGGAACGGTGCAGCTCACTCTCCCAAAACCACACATTTCTCCTGCTGGTTGAGGAATCGAACCAGCGACCTTTAGGTCCTGAACCTGCTTCTCTAACCATTAGGCCTCCATTAGGTACGTAACTAACCGTCCCAAAATGCCAAACTACTTGCTTTATCCTACTAGGCTCACGGTGAAGCCAGAGTCCATCTCAGCCGACTCTGGGCGAAGGCAGGTTTACCCACACTCTCACACCTAGGGGCAATCAGGAACACGCAGTTATCTTAATGTGTACGTCTTTGTACTGTTAGAGGAAACTGGAGTACCCAGAGGAAACCCATGCAAGCGCAGGGTTGAGAGAACATGCAAACTCAGGGCAGAAACAGCTCGAACCCAGGACCTTCTGGCACAGCATCACACTCCCAAGTCTCCTAGTGAAGCCCTACAATCAGGATCGCCATGGAGGGACCATGTACAGGCTATAAATCTGTGCTCCGAATCTTTCTGCTCAATCAGAGCAGGAGGAACCCTCTGAGCTGAGAACAAAACAAACCCAGTTCTGCATCCACAGGTCCACTGGGAGACACATTCACATTCACCCAGCATAGTGTCTCCATCAGAGTGTGTGTGTGTGTGTGTGTGTGTGTGAGTGTGTATGTGAGTGTGTGTGTGTGTGTTCGGAATGTAAAAAAAAAAGAAAAAGAAAAAAGAAAGAAAGAAATCTCAGTGCACGGTTGCTCTGACACGAGACCATAAAAGAACTCGGAACCATCCAAGCTGCTGGAGATCCGCGTGAACGTAAACACGTCGGGAATTAAAAGGCCCGTGTGGGTTTCATTACATCAGAGGATGAGTGCGTTTATTCCGGCTTTGTCTCATCCTCGTCCTCGTCCAGGAAACACGCCGCAAACGCAGCCCTTCTCTACCGCCACTCACCTTCCGACAGCTCGAGCTCCAGCTCGGCGATCCGCGCTCGGATGTCCAGCGGCAGCGGAAACGCATCGCGCTCCGCCATTCGGTCTCCTCCCCGGGTCCGAGTCTCACACACGGGTCGCGCTCAGCGCCCAGACGGGCAGCATGACGGTCCGAGCAAACATCCGACTCGAGACGGGAAGCTGTCTACAGGGATACCGGCCCGTGCATGAGAGGAGAGGAGAAATCAGGATGCTATTCACACTCTCTCTCTCACACACACACACATACAGTGATTTGCGGAGAAGAACAGAGAGAACTCACTCCGCTACAGCGACGCCTTCACCGCCTGGGCCATGGCGTCCCGGTCACGTGATCACGGCGCACGTGTTCCCGGTAGAGGGCGATAGAGAGCAACGCGAGTGATGGGAAGTGAAATCTGCACTGGTCCCACTAACCGCTTAACAATATAAGTGTCGTGGGGAGGAAGGAGCCCATCTCAGCCTACACTGGGTACACCCTGAACAGCTTCCCAGGCTATCGCAGGGCCGACAAACAAACACAACCTCTCACACCCACACCTGGGGCAGTTTGAACTGTTGGAGGAAACCAGAGTACTCGGAGGAAACCAATGCAAGCGCGGGGAGAACACAGAAACACCCTTGCCAAGTCCGGGACTCGGACCGAGGGCTTTCTTGCTGTCAGGCAGATGTGTTCGCCCCTTACACTTGTCTCAAATTCACCCTGGCGACACAGTGTCGTAGTGGTTAGCACAGTGTCCCCACCCCCCTCCACTCCCAGTCCAAAGACATGTGCGTTAGGTTAATTGGCTGTTCCAAATTGCCCCTAGATGTGAATGTGAGGTGGTGTGTGTGTGATGGACTTCCAATGGTCTGACGAGCTGTTCAGGGTGTACCTCGCCTTCGACCAGTGTAGGCTCCAGGCTCCCCACAATCACATCAGGATTAAACCGTTCGATAAATGAGTGTGTGCATGCGTGAGGAATACTTATCACCCGTACGATTTTTATTACAGTACCGCGCGATTAATCAAATCTCCCCCTTACTTACGACAACGCAGACCTGTTTGTGATGCATCATGTTCAATCATGTACTGATTCTTGACACTGCCACAGAGTGTTACGTTCTTTTAAAGTGTTGGGAAAAAAATTCCTGGCACATTGTATTCTTAACTCGTATATTTTTTTATTTCTGATTTGACATACTGTAATAATCCCACAAGGGAATTTTGGCTGTGTATTTTAACTCATCCAAAGTGAGAACACACACACTGGGAACAGTGAGCAGCCACATTGCAGCGCTCAGGGAGAAGTTGGGGGTTAGGTACCTTGCGCAACGGCACTTCAGCTGTGAAGGTGGAGGAAGAGGAAAGTGCTGCTCGCTCCCGCTGTCGCCACACATTTTCCTAGCCAGTTTGGGAATTGAACCAGCCACCCAAACCAATTTCTTTATCCATAAGCCTAGACTGCCCTCTGTATTTCCAGTGCAGGGCTGTTGTGATGTGTCTTAACAGCATTTTATTCATTTCATGCGGTTTCGTACTGGCTCCAAGATCTACAGCAAATTATGACTTCATTATAGTGCTGATACAATGCTGTAATGAAAACCACACGCTAAGAAAGCAGTTGTATAACGTGACAGCTGTTTGTGATGAGAGGAGCTTCATAGTACCCGTGCAGATATATATGCACACAGCTCACCTGATCGCTCTCTGTCAGAGTTAAAACATATAAATATAAACTATAATAATAAGTAGCACACTACTAAAACACTGTATAAAGGGTTTAAACAGTCGCAGTAACGCAGCTCTTTGGCATTGTACCTGCTGTGCCGGAAGCTCGCCTGCTTCGGTCAGGATTTAAAAAAAATAATAATAATAACAAAATTAGTTATAAAAATTAAAAAAACATTTTTTGTTCCTGTATGGTATTACCAAAACTCTTGACCAAAACTCTTGGCATTCCTAAGTACTGCTTCCAACTCTTGATTAGGATTAAGCTGCTTAGAAAATAAATGCATTATGAATATTAAATTATGTTATATTCTATTATAGAAGATGGTACAGATGGAGAGAGAAGAAGGAAAAAATAGGCACATTGTAATCAAAGCATCCAAAATAAAAAAAAATATCAGTGGAACATTCCGACACTTTGTGGTCATGTGACCAAGAAAATCTTAACAAAGAGCAAACTGATGTTGCTCTACACTCCTGATGAAATCATCACAAATCTTGATGATGTCATCAGCTGATCACAGAGATTTGTAACTTTGTCATGATGATTCGGTACACTGTCGTAGCACTGTAACACAACTGTCGTATTACTGCCGTATCACATCGTGGCGTCATCGTAATAACATCTTGCCAGAACATACAGATCAATGACCTTGACAGAGTTGCTACAACAGATTAGGATTATTTACACACAGATAAATCCTGCTTTACTATACATGTGGGAAGGATTCCCTAGTGATTGCCAAAGTAGGCTTTTTCAGCCCAAAGATTCACCAAAAGATTCATTATTCGAGGCTTCATTTATCACACAGTGCTCACTGGCGACACCTACTGGTAACTGTTATGAATAGCAGCCAAGTCATCAGAGCTTGATTATGATACAAACAATAAATACCAGTAAAATTACAGCTGTTCCTCTGTTACCAATGCAGTTAGGAGTAACAGTAACGATACATTTTACAATATTATTTCATATATTAATACTCTATGTTCTATGCAGTCCAAAAACTGAACAGTATAAGGATTGATTTAGTTGACTTTCCTGCAACAATTCTGCAATGCTTGCGTGTGAATAAAGATAAAAGTCTTTTAAAATCTTAACAATTTCTACATTAGACATCCAGTGTAAAAGTAAATGCACTTTATATTTGTACATTACATAATCCTTATAAAACGAGGTAAGAAATCTTTTGTTAACTACAAATAATTGGACAAAATGATTTTTGATGTTTTTGGACCGTGGGAGGAAAGCAGAGTACCTGGAGGAAACCCATGCAAGCATGGGTAGAACTATTTATTTTATATTACTTAAATTTATTGTGCATAAACTGTTTTTTTTTTATTAGCTGAAATTATTTCACTCATGTTTGATACTTTAGGTTTACACATCCCAGTACCAACTGTTACACCGCCTTCACCCAGAGTCAGCTGAGATGGGACCCTTGAGTAACCCTCAGTGACCCTAGTTTTCTGCCCTGATGTTGTTTTCATACCCAATTCTTCTGAGAAATTCTAATTATGTTTGCAGTATTTTATCAAGTTCTACAACCATAGATTGTGATATCAGACAGCGCACAGCTAAAGATAGCAGTGTTTTGGGAACCCTCAGATGCAGACTGTAGGATGAGCGTAGTATAAGTATGTGCACAAAAATAAAATGTATAATGTTGTGGTTCTTATCACCCTTCTGTATGGCTGTGCGACTTGGACAATCTAATCTGGTAACAAAGTGCAGTGGGCAGACCCAGACTAAGGTTCAAAGACACCCTCAAACGGAACCTAAAGGGCTCCTGAGTGGAGCATCGACTAGGTTAGGCCACCCCAAAATATGCGCGCTCAGCAGTTTGTGAAGAGGTGGGTAGCAGCATCGCATGTTGCTTACGCCTCTCCCTGGTTGGTGGTGGTCGTATGATATGGAAGGCAACACCTGACAGGCAGGAATTGGATACAACTAAAAAAATCAGGAAGGAAATTCGGGGGGCCATAACATGCATCTCATATGTTCACTGTGATGTGAGAATCCATCATCATGTTACTGACCTGTTCCCAAATGTTCGATTATGAATATTTAATTTAAAAAGAGTGGGCGGCACGGTGGCGTAGTGGTTAGTACGTCCGCCTCACAGCAAGAAGGTCCTGGGTTCGATTCCCAGCTCGGGCG
>JBCNYG010000008.1:21007027-21017971 GCA_039654305.1 Porochilus rendahli | reverse complement strand
TATATATATATGTATTTAAATAAGAAGCGGTACAGTGGTGCAGTGGTTAACCTCTCTGCCTCGCAGCAAGATCCTGGGTTCGATTTCCAGGCTCTAGCTTTTTCTCTGTGGAGTTTGCGTGTTCTCCCTGTGCTTGCGTGGGTTTCCCCCCCGGTACTCCGGTTTCCTCCCACAGTATAAAAACACGCACAGTAGGCTGATTGGCTGTTGAAAATCACCCTTAGGTGCGAGTGTGTATAGTTGTGTGGTAGCCCTGTGATGGCCTGGCGAGCTGTTCAGGGAGTACTCTGCTCTCGCCCAAAGTCGGCTGAGATGGGCGCCAGCCTCCTGCGACCCTAATTAGGAATAAGCAGTTCAGAAAATGAATGAATGAATGGCTTACAAAGTTAATGAATGAATATATGAATGAATATATACATTTATATTCTTATATACTTAAATTGTAACTTGTGGTGTGTTTTGAATATATCAGTTCAACTCCAATCCTTCCTTCTTTAAACCCACAGAAATGAAAATAAACTCACTTCACTAGACAAACAGGATCTTCATCATCAGCACAAAAACCCAAATAAAAAAAACAATCTGATCCTCTGATGGGAGATTCTGTACAATAACAGAGCTGTGATGAGCTTCATCACAACCACAAGATATAAACATTAATATTATAAACACACACCACCACAAATTCTAAACTTTACAGTGAGAAACACTCAGATTTGATGATCACAGAAACCTTTATTTATTATTTATTAGTACAGCAGTTTAACTGATTCAGATAAATAATTTACATGATCACTGATACAAAACAACAAGAGTGATCTCAGTTCAGAAGTGTTTAAGCCCAGTTCCAGAATCTCTCTCTCTCTCTCTCACACACACACACACAGACAGAAAACATTACATTATCTTACATAATAATGCTCACTGATGCTCACAGATGAGATGGGATGCTCACACAGACCACATTAACATCCCCCTCTTATTCTGTCCTCCCCCTGGTTCTACCCCCTCTCACAGATGAGTTCGATGACACTCTGCTCCATTGGCACTGGTTCTACGCAGCGGTGCGCTGTACTGCTCACAATCTCATCCAGCAGGAAGTGGACGAGGTTCTCGTCTGAGACGAAGCGCCACAGGTAGAGCTGCAGGTAGTGACAGTCCACCTGAACCTGCTGCAACCCGAACCGACCAAATGAACGCACACGCACACACTCCAATAACGACTTCAGACTGATCTTCACTATCCCTGTCAGCACCGACACCTGACACACACACAGGAATAGCATTGTCATCACTGGTACCAGTGTAGTAGAACAATAAAAGGTTTCCTACTCAGGTATATTAAATAAAAATGATGAACAGTGTTATCTGTTGTAAATACAATGAAATCAGCCATCTTATTCCAACTCTAACACCTGTGTGATTATATTAGTAAGCAATACAATTCAGAGTCCAGCACAGACACAGAGGCAGAGGAAACAAACAGTGATTAGGTCACGCTGTCCTGTTATTGTTATTATAAACAGATACAGAACTAAAACAAGATGCAGAACAGGTGAATAAGAGACACTAATCCCATGAGCTGGGGTGGTTTCATCAGGAAACCTTTACATTAATCCAAAATGAACTATTTCACATTCTGTTATTCAGGAAATACTGTAACACACTCACACACTGTGTATAATACATTAATGAAGACACTAATAAATGTCTCACCTTATTAAATTCCACAGGGCTAAAGATGTCGATTCTTTCAGAGAAAAGCTTGTGGATGTTACTGAGCAGATTAGTGTCCATCGGAGCACTACAAACACACACATACACCAGAGTGTGGAAAAATCAGTGCATCATTTATGTATTTGTGTGTGTGTGTGTGTGTGTGTGTGTGTGTACCTAGGCGTGTAACTGGGAGCATAGCGTAGTTGTTGTCTGGAGCTGCTGTAGACAGAGAATGTACGTTTACTGGAGTCACTGCTGTGGGCTTTCCTCACCCCCTCTTCATACAGCAAACCCACCTAAACACACACATGAACACAGTGAGCATGAGGTGGATAAAGTGCTGTAATTTCATAGCAGGATGCAAGCATGCTCTGTGATTGGCTAATTTACAACCCATCCTTCCCGCCTAACCTGATGTTTTTTGTTACCCTGTTGGGGTCTGGCGGCGTTTTACAGGACAGGAAGTGAGAGTTTAACAGGTCGTTGAGGTCTCACTGTCTTGTTGCCCAGACCTGAGGCAGCACCTCCATTCCCGTCTGGAACACCCCTCTCTGTTGTGCGTCACACAAATACCTGCACATCTATCGCCGTTGTGTCCTCCACCACCCTCTTCATGACCGCACGCAC
The DNA here is from genome assembly GCA_039654305.1 of Porochilus rendahli. Lineage (NCBI taxonomy): Eukaryota > Metazoa > Chordata > Actinopteri > Siluriformes > Plotosidae > Porochilus > Porochilus rendahli. Next base: position 21,015,625 of record JBCNYG010000008.1, on the reverse strand, counting down.
GTTCCGCGGCTCGATGGTGTTCACCCAGTCCCGTGTCTCCACACTCTTCCTCAACATATGAGAGATAATTAAACCTTGCACCTGAAACACACACAGACATCCACTCTTATTCACCCACTCATACGCTGAACGGCAGTGAAGTCTAATGCAATGTTAGCAGATTAGCATTACCTTGACGTAGTGGTTGAGGAGTTTCTGCGCCGCCTCTCGGGCCTCAGCACACAGAGTCGTCACTGTAGTTATTGGGGAATGAAGCTGAATTTGACACACAGGGTGATACAGAGAGTAAGACAAAGTGACACAGCTACATGATCTGTGTGTGTGTGTGTGTGTGTGTGTGTGTGTGTGTACCTGTGTGAGAAACTGCTCATCGGTCAATGTAAGGATATAGGAGATGGTGGAGGTGTCGTAGTCGAGGCAAAGACGTGAAAGCAGGAGCAGTAAAGTGGGTGGAGTCGAGCTGCTCCGATCGCCTGCACTCTCACAGAACTGCCGCGATGACTGACAGATGAACTTGATGAAGTTCACAATAAGCCCCTCCCGAACACCCTGACTGCAGAACTCTCCCTGTACACACACACACACACACACACAGGATTAAGAGATAGTCTGTGGGCAGAGCTAACCTGGCTGCTGTGATGTTATGCACACTGACCTTAAAGTAGGGCTTGTTGGAGAAGGTGATGTCTTTGGCTGTAAACAAGTGCACAGACACTAACACTGATTTGATCTGATTGAGAATGGAGTTTGACAGTGAGCTCAGCAGCTCAGGGAGAGTGGGTGGGGCATCTTTGGTAGCAGAACTGCCTGCTCCCAATGCTCCACTCGCCCCACTCACTGTGATGCGTGGTGCAGCAAGGGCCTGTCTGACATCAGTCAGGCTATCCAGGTAGAAGCTCTGCAATGCACACAAGTACTGTTTGATTCGCTCTCGTGCTGCATTAATAACAATCTCAGTCCCCCGGCTTGTGACCTCTGACCCTGGAAGCAGCCTAGAGATGGCCTGAAGACGGTGATGGAAACGATCTAGAGCCCTCACAAGAAGGGAATTGTCCCCTACACCCTTCTCCTCCTGTATCCTGTGCTCCACCAGTGTGAAGTATTTGCCAGCTAAAGTGTCCACAAACTGCTGCAGCTTCTGATTGGCCATTTGAAGGAGGTGTTTGTGGGTGTGGTCGCCCCCCTGTGGACGGGTTATAAATAACTCCTGATAGGAAGCAATGACTAAACACAGATTACTGACAAACTCATTACAGCCTTGATCTATAAACTCCAGAATGTCCATCCTGCTTGCCGGAGACAGAAAAGGGTTTGACTCAGACGGAGACACAGGGTATACAGATGGTCTTGAGGTCGGTTTCTGGGTGGAATCGCTAAGATCCGCCTCTAAAGCCTGCAAATCCGCCTCAAGTTTAGAGCGGGCGTGGTTTAGGAATTTGTCGCAGAGCTCCTCGGCAGGCTCGTCCAGCTTTAGCAACAACTCCACGCACTCTGACAACTCCTTTGCACTCGCATTGCTGTCACTGAAACACAGAGGATCAACGCTGAATTAACAGCAGCTTAACACTGGATCAAACATTTACATGATGTGTTAATGTTGCAGATGTCGGTTGATGTTGTGGTTCTTCCGCAGTGGTAGTTTTACTTGCACTCACTGGAATATAATATTATTAAGGGTTTTTATGTATTGTGTTGTCACGTGCGTACCTGAACCTGTCCCTCAGGTGTAGTGTCAATTCGAGCATGATAGTGTTGCACTCGTCCTGGATGCCCCTGAACGAGGTGATGTTGTTGTAGTGGTTGAGGACGCAGAGCGCCTTCTTCTGACTACTGACTGCTCGGCCAAACTCACCACACTCAACACACTTCCTTAACCACGCCGGGAACTCGAACAGGAACTGCAGCTTACGCACCAATGAGTGAACACCTAAACACACACACATAGACACTGTTATGACCCATGAGGTTTTCAGTGTTTTAGTGTTTTAGTGTGTGTGTGTGTGTGTGTGCGCGTGTTCATGCCTGACAGTTTGGTGATCTGTGTATGTTGGTCCTGCAGTGTGCTGCTGATCTTGGCACTGAACTCAGTGATGGCAGCCATATTGGCTGAGAGACAGTCCATCTCATCCTCCATCTTCTTAAAGTCATTCTTCATTTTCCTGATGGTGTCTGAAGACACACACAAAACAATCACATATTCCTTCAAAAATGACAGTGTGTGTGTGTGTGTGTGTTTACTGACCAGTAGCAGAAATAAATTTGTTGTAATTTTCATAGACGAGCGTCTGCATATCACTGTCCAGGGAGCGGATCTGTTTCACCATATGGCTCTCCTGATCCATCAGCTCTGTAAGAGAACACTCCTTTCGCATCTGCACACACACACACACACACACACACACACCAATCATCACTTTCAGAACAGAACTCCTGTCAGATCTGAAAATCATCAGTGTTGTTGGAGTGTATGGGATGAACAGTCATAAAAGGCCACATTATAACACCAGCCGCCTCAGTTACCACAGCAATAGCAAGAAGTGTCATATTAACATTGTATTTGGCATAAAACGAGTATTATACAGAAAATACAGTATTTTGTCTGATTTTGCACTGCTCTAGGGAAACGCTTCACTCTCAGCAGTTAGCTCCATTGCTAACACTAACGTCAGTCCGTTCTTATGGTATGTGGTGAATGAATAACAATAACACAGTTTAAACGATTAACTCATTCCTCTTGTCCTCAGTAGTGTGTTGGCACCTTGTTCAAGTAGACATCCGGGTCGAAATGTGGCCCGTTGATGTCACACGGATCCGCGGACTCGCTCTGCTCCACTTTCCCCTCCTCGTTGAGGCCGTAATAAAGCTGCAAAAGCCCGTGAACCCGCCGCTTAGGACCCGCACTGCTTTCTTCAACTTCCATTTTTATCAGAATAATGCCTAAATTTGGTAACAACACCCGGAAATACTGATGTTTTAATTAGACTTCAGCGCATCAGACGTCCAAGCAGCTTCAGGTTCAGCTTTAAAGGTGGAGGTAAAACAAGATGGTGCCCGACTGACACTTCAAAATAAAAGTCAGTCTACAACTAAAAATCGGGGTATTACTATTATATTACCCTAAATATTCAATAAATGTAACGTAAATGTAAAAAATAAATATATTACCAGGATGTTAAATTAATTATTATTTTTTAAAAAACTTTTTACTTTTTTCCTATTGATGAACTTAAAGAAGCTCGATATAGGCAATATACTTTAAGCAAATGTATTTTAATAATCATATAAAATCCACTGATACAAGTGTAGAGATTAGTACAAAGTGTAACAGTTATAACGCTGCATGTGGTTAGCTTGATTACAATGACTAGTAATAGTGCATTTTTTGAATGTCACAGAAATTGAAGACCAAAAGAATGAAAAAAAAAATCAAAAATGTACTGTGGGAAAATTAGTTTGAATGATGAATATCCAGTTTAATTTATTTAACTGGAACATTTAGTGATATTAAGCTTTATTTTACACATACACAGTGTTTATAAAAAAAATCTGTTTATATTGGTCACAACAGCCTCAGACTTTAAATTAAAACATGATTAAGATATTTACAATTTCATATAAAAGTCCAGCCATGATTAGCATAGTCAGGCTTTCAGCAGTGAAGCATCCTGGGTCAAACACTTCAAGTTTCATGTTGAGTGTTCTGAACGTTTCACAGTCCAGTGTGTGTGTGTGTGTGCACATGTTTGTGTGTTAAACTTGAAACATTGTGTCAGGTTTAGGCCTTTCCACTGTCCCAGACAGACAATGCAGCAAGTTCCATACTCAGGTCACTTAGATGTTAAACAGATAATGAGAATTAGGCATACTGAGGTTTAACAAGGCCAGTTGTAAACATTCTTATTTAAAGTGGACATTCTACAGTAACTACACCAGCACGAAAGTCGTTATTGGTGTCTTTGTTTGGTTTGTTTTTTTTTGTTTTTTTTACAGAAAGCAAATTCTTCTTTTTTTGGAATGAACTGAAAGGTAAAGATCTAGTTTCATCCCAAATGACATTCTACTGGACTACAGACTGACAGAACAGTCACCTACATCAAGCACCAATATAATTACCACCCAGTGCAGGAAGGTGTGTTCTGGAGCATAATCATGAAGACTCAGATTATTACTACTATTACTACTATTATTGATAATGACAATAACAATAAAAGTAATAATAATAATAACAATAATCTGATTATATTAAAGAAAAGTGCAATTATTCTACACTCTGTTGATAAATGCATTTTTAACAGACATACAATCAGATGAGCATGAAACAAAATAATGAGAAAAAACAGCTCCATTATTTCACTATTCACTATCTGTGATGGAGATTTGAGGCACAACCCTATTATCTAGGAGACTGTAGTAAACACACGATTTGGGAAAAAGCCAAGTCAATAATTGCCTCAGTGAAGTTGCAGTGTCTGTGTGTGTAATAAATAGGTGTATGTGTGAGAGAGATAAACAAGTGTGTGTAAAGCACTGATGTGAAAGACACACTGAGGTCTAACAGTTTGAATAGAAAGAGAGATTGATGAGTTTTCTGCTCAGTTTGGTTTTGTGGTGTTTGGCTGGCGAAGAAAGATCTCTACTGTAACCTGTTACTCACACGTCTTCTACAAGCTTGGTCCAGTTTGTCAGTCACTTTAGTTCTTCACAATAGGATGAGTGTGTCTCTGTGTGTGTGTGTGTTTGGTCTCTGCTCTGGACGGCAATGTTTCAGCTCTGCTCCAGGTTGTCCGTCACTTGAACAGCAGTGTAAGAAGGAGGAGTTTGTTTGGTGAAGAAGGATGCCGCTCTCTTTGGTTTCAGACGCTTTATCTCTTTACCTGAAAGGTGAACAGGTGAGATCTTACTGTTTCTGTGTTATACATAATAATACATCCACCATTTTAAGTTGTAGTATAAGCTAATAATAGTGTACTGATGAGATACAGGTGCACCTCAGGATGGTCATTTTATACAGTGGTGACTGGGCTGCCACACTGGGCTACAGTGACTACGGCAGGGTGAGGGATAGAGTTTGAAAGTGATCAGCTACTGTGGCTGTTCTGAAAAACTTTTAGCCACAATGGCGCTAGTTTCGCCACAGGAGTTTTTTTTACTTGGCGGCATGATGGTCTAGTGGTTAGCATGTCTGCCACACAGAATGAAGGTCCTGGGCTTGAGTCGCAGGCCTGGTGTGGGCATTTCTGCGTGGAGTTTGCATGTTCTCCCCTTGCTTGTGGTCTGGTTTCCTCCGACAGTCAAAAGACATGCAGCTTTTGCTAATTCGCTGTTCGAAATTACCACTAGATGTGAGTGTCGATGGACCAGCAAGCTGCTCAGGGTGTGTAACCTGCCTTAATCCAGAGCCTGATTGCTCCAGCCTCCCTGCAACCCAAGTCAAATTTAGTGGCTCATGAAATACAGGCAAGAGACCGCTAACTATTTTTCACCATACAGTGTTTATTTAACCACGTGTCAGTTCTTCTCACTTCCTTTTGACTGAATTACCAATCAGAACTTCATCATACATGGATGCAGGCAGTCCAAACTCCTTCCTTTTATCATGCCGAATATATGTGTAGAATAATATACCTTTTACATAGAAAAGTTATATGTTTTTATATGGAATAAATATCAGCAATTTGAGCAGCTAAAATCATCTGAGACCAACCAAATACGCACAAAACAACGTGTTATGAACTGCTCATATTGTGTTAATCATATAATAAAATACAGGAAACAGAATATGAGCAGCTTATTAACAGTATTCATTTACCATCATAACATTTTATGTTATTCATTTACCCCAAGATGACCCCAGCAAGTCACATGATTCTAAAATGTTCATATGAAAAATGCATGAAAAAAATACACTTATTACACATTGATTTTTATTAATATTATTTTTTTTAAGATACCTCGTTTCTGTGTAATTTTTTTCAAATGAACTTTACTGTAATGGATAGATTTGTTTACATATAAATTTTATTCATTTTAATTATATATTTAGTCACTAGATCGGAGTGAACCAACAGTAGCCCTCATTGTCAAATGTGCTTTCGCCAGTGTGACTCACTGAGATCACCACAAGGTGGAACTTGGTCACCAATGGTGTCCAGAGCACACCCTGCAATGAGCTGCCACTCTGGGAAGTGATGCCATACTAGGAAGTGGTTACTTGGGCTACAACTATGTACAATGAAGACTCAGACTGCCACCGTGAAAGAAGAGAAGGAAGAGCTGCCCATCAGCACTCACTCTGCCCCTCCACATTCTTTTTGACTAAGATGAACTGATTAGTGTTCCTCCACTCACCATCATCCACGTAGCTAATAGTGCTGAGTGTGTGCACTCTGCTGCACATTACACTGTTCTGCCTGCGCACTTTCCCCCTCCGTCGCCCCCTCGCTCCTTCTGCACTCTCCTCCTGAGCTGAAGCCTCTTGGGAAGCAGCCACCTCACTGACAGAGCGCAACTCCACACACAGCTCAATCAGACCACTCATCAATTCCGCCTGACAAACACACACACACACCATCTGTAAAGAAAACTGTCCGTGTGCTTGAGTGTGTGAGCATATATACGTATAAGTTGTATGTGTGTGAGTGTATGAGGTATATATTGTGTGTGTACGTGTGAGAATATGTGTATATGAAGTGTATATTTTGTGTGTGTGTGTGTGTGTGTGTGTGTGTGTGTGTAAGATGAGTATGTTATGTGTGAAATTGTGTCTGTGTTTGTGTACTTGTTTAGAGTAAATCTTCAGTAATTTATTAACAGGTGTTCCATCTTCCTCTCCATCAAACTCTAGCCACAGGATGTGTGAGTCTCCCTCAGTGTCAGGGTACGTGTGATCCCATGACAGCTCTGAGAACCGCAGACCAAGCAGCACATGCTGAAACACGCACACACAGTGATGAAACAATACAGTGAAATGGTAAAGTGGTACTGTGTGATACAGCATGGTACAGCGTCTCAGAGTACCTGGAGTTAAGGACCGTTCCTCACCTTCTCCTTAGGGTCGATGACGTACACTCCCTCCAGACTGATCTCTACACTCACCACCTTACGCCCTCCACGCTGCAGCAGGCCCTGAGCTGGCTTATCTATCTCACCCACAAAGAATGCACACCTGAGAGAGAAAGAATATCAGTCACCATGATGAGTTTGCGTACATGTATATTTATGTGTGTTCCTGTGTGTGTATAATATGCGTTTATATGTGTATGTGTGTGTGTTTGTGTGCCTGTTTGAAAACATTGTGTGCTCATTTATGTGTGCGCGTGCATTCATGTGTGTTAGTGTGTTTGTGTGTACTAAACCCATAATAAGGGAGCGTGTGGCAGACACTGAGGTACTGGAGGATAAGTGGACGGGGCTCAGTGTGCATGTTGAGAGTGTGGTATTCCTTCAGTAAACTCTGTTCCAGTTCGGCACGACGCCCCGCCCTCAGCCTCAAGCTGGAGAAAAGCCCCGTTCCCACACCCCCCACGACATGGGACGGCAGCAGCGATGACAACTTCTTCTCTCTGACACACACGCACATACACATGAAGTTTTCAAACCTAGTTTTTGACAGCACTGTAACAACACCCGGACTGATTCCTTCATTTTATTACACTTTAATTATTATTGTATAAAAATGTTATGGAAATATTTAATAACAATATAACACTGTATAACACATTTATATACAAGTAATAAAGTTAATGACAATGATTCTGAGTGAGTGTGTGTCTATGAACCTGATGGCAGAGGTCAGCTGCTGGTCGTCGAGTCCTGTACCGATCTCTATAGCACAGCACAGAGCAGCCAATCGAATCCAGTGTTCAGGGTCACATGGGTACCGACCCTCAATAATGTTTAATTTAGCCTCATCATACAGGAGACGCAACACACTCTCATCATCTAACTGCAACACACACAAACACACAGCAAGTGACATTTGTGTGCTACATCTGTAACACAGCCACAGTGCACTTCATTCTGTATACCGAATGTGTGTGTGTACCTGTAGTTCCTTAGATTTGGGGTAAAAGACATTCCTCCTGTACTGCAGACATGGCTCATCTACAAAGCACAACACACACAGTCACTACACATTGTCTCACACACACACTTTGTCTCACACACACACACACACACACACTCACTCACACACACCTAGGGTGATATCATCTGTGTGAGCGTCCGTGAAGCGGTACAGCAAGTCTTGCCACTGACGGCACAGTTTATACGGCTGGTGTTTTGGCTTCAACTGCAGCTCTGTTATCAAACACACACACAAACACACACACATAGGTTATGGACATTCATCAGTTCCAAGTTATATAAGTTGGGTATTAGCAGCTTTTATTTCCAGGATTTACACTTCGTGCATAAGAATGTTAACATAGCAACAGTGTAGTTATGCTAGACCACTCACCTTGCTAACCAGCATGATCAACAAATCATTACTGCTGTGTGTGTGTGTGTGTGTGTGTGTGTGTGTGTGTGTGTGTGTGCTACCTAACAGAGGCGAGCAGAGCCAAAAGGCGAAAGCGTCCTGAGCAGCATCGGGAATAT
>JBCNYG010000008.1:20919883-20936743 GCA_039654305.1 Porochilus rendahli | reverse complement strand
GGAATAAGCGTTTGAGAAACTGAATGAATGAATGACTAAATAAGGCTGCCTGTGTGTGTGTGTGTGTGTGTGTGTGTGTGTGTGTGCGCGCTAACGTGGGTATAGTAAATAGTTCTTGGTGTGTGTTTTAAGGTTGGCCAGGAACCTCAAACTCAGTGGATATTTGCGAAACGTTGGAGGACTGGACCACTGACCTGTCCTTCATCTCCGACTCAGATGAGGAAGACGACGACGACGTCCTGCTGGTGAGAAATGTTTTGCGTTAGTTGTGCACCTGTGCTTGGAACTTTCCTCTCCACTGCTGAGTGAGCTGGTGTGTATATACAGTGTTACAGAAACCACTGGTTTATTAAATGTTATTTAGGTTCCTGGGAAATATCGAGCCCTGGTGGATCACCTGAAGTGTGATAAAGATGAGGTCATCATAAAACACGGTGATGTCATCCACTTACTGCAGGAGAACACAGCAGGCCTGTGGTGAGTGCGAGCAAATCTGTAAATGAACGAATGCATGAATGACGCGGCTTCCAGATTAACAATTTATACTGAACGTAGGAACGTCAAAAACCTGACTCGTGGAGGGGAGGGAAAACTTTCATCTGATGCCTTGCATAGAATTCTGGGAAATGTGGATAGAAGTCATGTGATCAGACAGGGAGGCGGGCTTATGGTGAGTTAACCTTTTATTTCAGATTTTTGTATCATAATTCACTGTAATTCCATAAGAGGGAGGAATTTCCGAGCGAGTTTTGTTGCTTTTCAGTAGAGTTTTATTTTATCAAGTTGAACATATATTTAAGCTTCTGTTTTCGTGGCATATGAGCTGATAGCCTAGTAGAAGGGGAGACAATCAGAATGTGTGATTGCTCATATCCAGTGTGTGTGGACATAATAAATTTTATATACCAGTGTTTAACAGGAGGGGGCGTCACATATATGTGCTGGATGGTTCAGTTCGGCTCATGAGTGTTGAATTCAGAGATGATGGTTTGCGTTAAAGTCGTTTAAAGGGGAACGTGCTCATCGTGAACCGAATGCCCCTTCAGTATAATCAGCAGTTCTGAAGTGCTGACTGCAGAGCAGTGTGTCCTGTTCCTTACACGTAACCTTCATCTTCTCATTCCCTTCCTGCTTTGGTCCTCAGTGCTTGGACATTACAGTTTATAATGTAGAATTTCAGGAAGTCAAATTATTCCTTTAATGTAACAACAGAATGTGGAAGCAGATTGAGTAGATTTCCCAGAATGCACTGCTGCAGTGTGATGCAGGTTCCTGATGAATGAATAAATACAAGCAATAAAAAACTCATTACCTTTAAAACAACACACACTCTTGTGGAGTAATAAATCTCTCTCTCTCTCTCTCTCCCTCTCCCTCTCTCTCTCTCTCTCTCTCTCTCTCTTACTCTCTCTCTGTGTTTTCCTCTGTGCGTGTGTGTTTTCTCACAGGCTCAAGAAATATAAAGCAGAGTGAAGAACACTGCTGAGATCTGCCATGTTCCATCTGTATTATTACCCAGCACACACACACACCATCCACAAGCAATAGTGTATTTTCAGGACTACAGGTTGTGTAGTGTGTGTGTGTGTGTGTGTGTGTGGGTGCTGAAGTGAGGTGTGTTTCATGCTCATGTATTAGTGTGATTTCATGGTTGGTTTGATACTCCAGCGGTTACGGTACATGCAGCAGGTCGTACAGGTGTGAGCAGCAGTGTGAGTGTGAGCGAGTGTGAGTGAGTATGAGAGTGTTCAGCTCAGTGTGAAAACACACAAGCCTCAACGTGAGTGAGAGAGAACAAATGTATATCACATCTAACAAGAAATCAATGCTCGCTCTCTCTCTCTCTCACACTCTCACACACACACTTTCTCTCCCCACTCTCACTTTCTCTCATCCCCCTGTTTCATTATCTCTCTGCACTTTTAAATGAGAAAGAAAGGAAATTTCCTCAGAAGTGCAGCCCATGTGAACTTAAGTACTGTATGTTAACAGTGAATAATACGATTTTTTATAAACAAGAGATGTTCAGAAGGTAATCTAGTCTGATCTGGTTAACCTGGTTAACACAATGAATTATACACACAGTTCAGAAAATACAGGAAGTAAAGGATGTGATTTTTCTGCTCTTCTTCATGAAAGATATTATAAAGCACATCCTCGACCGCAGTCGTCACCTTTATATCATCGCAAATGAATCACAGCAAAGTAAAGTAAAGTGTGTTTACTGGGTTTTTTTGCACGCAGGGACGTGGTGAGAACTTTATTCTGAAGATAATCAGAGAACAGAACTCACTGATAAATGTTCTGATTCCATATTTCACTGCCATCAGTGCCGTCACTCCCATCAGCCACAGCGTGCAACTTTCCCAGAGTATGTGTACTGTAATGCTAGCTACATGCTAGTTTGTGGTAGGGGATTAGTACTATAGTACTATAGTAAATAGAGGTTTAGAGACAAATGGATTTAATCAAATGGACACCTCCCATACACCCCTTTCAGTTTAAACCCAGCATGATGCTTCGTTTTGGTGTTAGAGCTTAAACACCATTCATGTTTACTTCCAGGAAGTGTGTTCTTCTCTACAGGAAGTGACAGAATGAACTGTACAGAAACATTTACTGGTTTTAGATAACATTGTGCCAAACTCGCGTGACATCACATGTTTTACACACAGCGCTCTGTTTCAGATCCAGGTTTATGGTTAGGTATTGTTGTATTAACATTCTGGATTTATTTCCTTTACACGCACACACACACACACACACACAGCACTGTTATGGACTATTTCAGAGCTTTTAGTCTTCCTCTTTGATGTGCGCTAAGCTAGTCTTGTTAGAAGCTTTGCTAACTCTGCAGCTCATGCGGTGATGGTGTGTTTTATATCAGATTATGAAGCCATAAATATAACTGTATAACATGAGACATGTGAAGCTGACGTGTGAAGCTTGAGGAGAAGGTGAGATGTGAGAAGCTGACATGTTGAGAATGTGATTAACGAGGAGAAGGTGTAGTGTTTATTCTATAAACTATTTTCACTATATGTTTAAGCACAAGATGTTAATTGGTATAAAATCTTTTTTTTCTGAATGTCTTGATTGTAAATAATTGTTTATTATCTCTTTGTGCCAAAATGAATGCGTTAATGATTTATTTACATTTTTCAATGTTAAGAAAAAGCAGAAACATCAGTTGTAAACTGTTTACTGAATATAGTTCATTATTTACTGGTTCGCTAATGGCTGCTGCTCGATCAACACTGACGGCTTTACAGCTAAATGAAGGCTAATTTCACCACCATGCTGTCGTCTGTGGAGTTTGTTTAGACTTTTTTTTCTGCTGAATGATAACCAATGCTGTGTCCTAAACACAAGTGCTTATTCGTGATCAGAATCTCAAAACAAAAACAAGTAAAGGTTTATTTTAATATTTAATAAAAGGGTGAATCAGTTCTTTTATGCTTCAGGAAACTCTCTCATCAAACTGAAGTACCTGCTCTGATTCCAGTCATGGTTGTGATCCAGTCAATGTACCTGGATACACGTGTGTAGATGCCGTACTTGCCCTCTTTAGCACACCCGTCACCCCAGCTGATAATTCCAGTAAGGAACCACGTGTTGTACAGGCTGGAGGCATGAGGTCCTCCGCTATCTCCTTGGCACGAGTCCTTTTGAGTGTTCAGAAATCCGGCGCAGAACATGAAGTTTGAGATCCTATCGCTGGCTTTGCACGCAGTGCGGTCCACATACGGGACCTCAATCTTCATCAGGGTGTTGGACTCCACCCCGCCGTAACGCACCCGACCCCACCCACTCACCAGCGATAGAGACGCTCTCTTCGGTAAGCTCTCTGTAAAGGATTTTGGGCCGAGGCAGATCGGGATGATGTAGTCTGTGAAGATGACAGGCGTTTTGAGTTTCAGCAGAGCAATGTCATGGTTGTGACTTTTCATATATTTGTAGCTGGGGTGTATATGATGCTCATCAACTTCATGCTCAATCTCAGTCTTTTCATTAACTCTGACATCATGTTCTCCTGGTGTAAATTCAAAAAGACAGAATCAGAGAGAGATGTAAGTTTCAGAATTGTAGGCAGTCAGTCCTCATGTGGTGAGAATCTTCAGAGGCCAAAGGTCAATGTGGATAACATCCTCTGAATTATCATAGAAAAGATAAATTCTCCAATCTCCAATAGTTAATTAAAAATATTTTAAACTTATTCAATATCAGTGATGCAATAATTCAGCTCGTAGAAAAATACCAAGAATTATTTGATGGCTTTCCACCAATCAGTTATAATAATCTGCTTTATGAAGAAAAGATATTGAGGGAGAATGTTTTCTTTTAAAAAAAACAAACACACACACAAAAAAAATAAACACTAAATATTTCTGGGTAATCTCTATTTGACAATTCCTGTAAAGCAAGGAATCCCAACAATTCATGGATTCTCTCTTCCTTAAAAGAGTGTAGCTAAATAAACCCAAAATTCTGTGGGAAAATTAAACAAGCAAGAAGAATCAAAGATTATAGCTGTTTATCTGATCATGGAGCTAATCAACAACACCATCCAGCACCTCTCACAGTGAGGAATTATCACAACCAGAACTTTTTCTCTGCAAAGAACTCCCAACGACCCCGGTGTCCTCTCTCATGGAGGAATTTAAAATATAACGAGGAAATTTCACGCAATCTCACTGAAATCAACAGTGGAACTGATGATACAGGAGCCTGAGCTGAAGTTCGACCTTAACAGCCTGTACTACACCATTTAATAAGTGTTTTAATAAGGGTTCACACTTAAAGATCTTTGTACACTCTGTTTTACATTTACATTACATTTATGGTATTTGGCAGACACCCTTATTCAAAGTGACTTACACTTGTCATTTTTACACAACTGAGCAACTGAGGGTTAAGGGTCTTGCTCAAGGGCCCAACGGTGGCACCAAGATCTTTGGCCCAGTAAGACGTTTGAGTAGGTTAAACTGATTTTTACCTAATCTGATAGAGAAATTTCCGATCCCTGCATCCATCAGACAGTGTGCAGCAGTGATGACCCATAACTCACTCAGGAGAGAACCACCGCAAAACAACTTTTTTTTATGAACCAGTGCCACCTAGTTAGGACACAGAAAGAGATTAACATTCATTACACACACACACACACACACACACACACACACACACATACACACACACCTGCCAGGGAATCTCTCCAGGATCTGTTTCAAGTCCTCCGACAATGCGCTCATCGCTTCTAGTTTTCTTTGTGGTGGAGGAAAAAATCATGGTTGGTCTGATGGTGTTGCTATTGAGCTCGGTGGAATTCATACTGTTTGCTGCAGTGAAATTCTCTGTCACGTTCTCCTGATTGATGGCGTGATTTTCGACAGTTTCTTCAGTGATTATTGTTCTGGGGCTGTTGACGATGTCCTTCGACAATCTTCCACAGGGGTACTTATCTACACACATCACACACAGCTCTATAAACACCACGCTCGATTTAAATCCTAAATCCACAAATAACTGTTGCATTATTGTTTAAATCATCTCTTGTATTTTTTTTAATAAAGAACAAAATCTGCTGAAAAAAACTCCTTTATCACAATGAAATAAGCTAATTTCAAAAATAAACGACTGAGATTTTGGGATTTATTATGAATGCACATTTATTTGTTCATTCATTCGTTTTCTTTCTTCACACATGCAACTATTCCTACCTTGCTTTCATACCCAGGGGTGATTTGAAACAGCTGCTTTTCAGGAATCAAAGTTAGAGTAGGAGTATCACTGAAAAACTAAATAAAATCATTTGACCTTGCGGCTCACAGCTCGTCTGGTCTGCGGCCAGTTTGTATCCATCTGCGCAGTCACACACCACGCCCTTCATATTCTCCACCACACAGAAGTGCATACAGCCTCCATTATTCACATCACACTGTCTCCTTAGCTCTGCAACACACACACACACACACACACACACACGCACATAATAATCAAATGCGTGTGAACCACCAGGGAGACGGAAAAAGTAAACCCTCCTTCAGTCCTGTTTTTCACCAACTTCCATTAATTAACAAACAGAACAACAGGCTCCACCACCAACTCAGAAACCAGGTGCAGAACCTGGAGTAGAACACAGATGTGAGACAGGATCGAATGATGACTTCATTAACATAACTAAAAATGAGCGCCGTTTCAGATTCCCACTGAAGGGTGGTGCTGAGGAAGGCAGGGCCTGTCCACCTCTCATTAGAAAGTGTTCATATTATTATTTATTAGTAATAATGACTTCATGAGAGAGAGATATACACTATATGGACGAAAGTATTCGGACACCTGACCATTACACCAACAGGGACTGTAATGATATTGTATTCAAGCACATATTCTGTAGGGATGTGAATTGAACAACAACTCACGATTCAATTCGATTCCGATTTTTGGGATGACGATTCGATTCAGAATCGATTCTTGATTCAAACCGATGTTTAATTCATAACCATTACAAACAAAGGGAGCCAATTTCATGAGTAACTACATTCTTCTATAAGCGAGGAACAACTCTTCTATAAGAAAGAAAGAAATTATATCACTAGATAGCTGGTTCTGTAGATGTACTGATCCGCTTTACTCGTTTAGAGTTGGTTGGGAGTTTAGTGAAGTGATGGAGTTGGTCAGGAGTTGTTCATGCCTGCTGATCCGGTTCTTTTAGCTCTGGGTGATGGCGTAAGATGTGGGCTTGGGGATTTGAAGTGTTCCTGAAATACTTGACTTTTATTTTGCACATTGCATATGTCATGTCAAGATCCTTCTTACCCGGAAATTATAAAATCCGAAGTGCAAGCATTTGCCTTCAGCGAAGATGGTACTAGCTGTATTTATTTTTCCTCATCCATGTCAATGCTAGGCTAAAAGCTAGTTCTGTAGCCTGCACTCACTGGAACAATTCACTATGGAGGCCGTGTCAGGACAAATGGTATGCGTTGTGAGTAAGGATGGAAATGCTCGAACAAACGTGTTCTTAAAAATCGATTCTTGAAAATTTGAATTGATTCAGAATGCTAATAAATAGGAATCGCGACTCAAACTTGGATTTTTTTCCGACACCCCTAGTCATTAGTGGAAAAATTCAAATTTAAAACGTACTTCTTCCAAGTCTTCGGGTGAGCTATTCATGTTGCTGTTACTAGACATTTGAGAGCTTATAGAAATTGTATTAAAGTAAAGTAATATTACGATACTCATTACATTTACATAGACAGGAACTATGCCACACACATGCTCTGTCTAACTTGAAGACAAAGTTGAACTTTTAATGATGTAATTAGATTCCGGCGTTAGAGCTTTTGGAAACTTAAAACCTCTACGTTACTTTACTACAGTTTCCGTAAGTTCTCAAATGTCTTAAAATTGAGTGTGAACAGTTGTGAGAGTGTTGCCCTGCGATAGTTATGTGGGCCGTTCAGGGTGTACCCCGCCTTTGTCCATTGTTGGCGGATATAGAATTCTGCTTTCCAGCAACCATAGTAGGAGTAAGCAGTTTGGCAAATAAGTGAGATGAGTGACAGTGTTTCTTCTCTTTTGTTTCTAGACCAATTTGAATTCTGTTTGTTTTATCTGGTCGAGCTCAGTGGGCTGTTATAGTCTTCCACTCCGTGAATCTGGTTTTAATGGTCAAACACTTAGAAATGTCTGAGGAACCTATTAGTTTTGCACTCCAAGTTACCTGGAGGTTCCAATCATTTGATCCAGGCTTTACTTTTCTGAGCATTCAGCACAGTTTACTAGAGCTACACTGTTAAGGGTGGTTAACACATGTGTAGGCAATGAGTACCCAGAGAAAACCCACACAAGCACAGGGAGAACATCGAACTTCACACAGAAACGACCTTGCCAAGCTCAGAACTTGAACCCAGGATCTTCATGCTGTGAATTTAATGAATTTATTAAACTACCTTTAAATATTTTTTAAAATTATGTCACTATGCATGTTTTATTTGGTTTTATAGGTGAAAGAATGAAAATGTATTAAATTATTTAATATAAAATGCTAAATTTAATATGAGTTATTAGTAGCATGACCCATAGAAAAAACCAGATTTCAAAGGTTCATAAAATATAAAAGATTAAAGATAATTAAAAAGATCATATTTACACACCTGAATCTTAGTGATGCAGAGAGGCAGTGCTGAGGTCTGTTGGTGGCCAAACTCCAACTGGAATCCCATGATGTTTAAGAAGTGGATGTGTGGTTTCAGTAAGATGGAGCTACGACACACACAGCATGAAGATCACTGGAAGTGTTGAGGGAAATGCTTATGGATCAGGTGATCTTGTTAATGTCAGGTGGCGGCCCATTTCCCTGACCAGGGATGAACTTTTTTCTGTGGTTCTAACTTAAATCACAAGTGTATTTTCATCCACCACAAACTCTTGAAACCCCTAAGGTTGCTATTTACCAGGAGATTGCTGCTGTTCCACCTAACATGACCCGTCGAGTAACAGCAGCCTTCAGAAATCACCTCCAAGAGTGTATAGACCACCACCATGTGGAGGATCATCTTTAAATCATGATGGGAAAAAAACTGTCTTGAATGAAGTTCCATGTGTAGAAACATCATATAAATCATTTGATTATCTTTATTGATTTTGTTTTTACTTTTGAAATGTGGAATGTTTTATTGTATGTGGTGTTATACATATATATATATATATATATATACACACACACATACATATGTATACAGTGCCCCCAAGGTCAGTACTCTGTAGAGCCACCTTTTGCAGCAATTTCAGCTGCAGGTTTCTTAGGATATGTCTCCTTGAGCTTAGCACATCTCACATCTCTTCTTTAAAAATTTTCCTGTATTTTGGACCATCCATCATTCCTTCAATTTGGTCCAGTTTCCCATTCTCTGCCAATGAGAAACATTCCCACAGCATTATACATGTGCGTGCATAGCGTTTCAAGTTTAATTTTAGTCTTATCTGACCAGACGGCCTTCTTTCATATGTTTGGGGAGTATCCGACATGCTACTGTAAATCTAGGCAGGTTTGTTGTGGTGCCGTATTATTTTCATTTGTTGATGATGGATTTAATGATGGTCTATGGGATCTTTAAGTTTTCGGATGTTTTTATAACCCAGCCCTGATTTGTTGTTCTCCAAAACTTTGTCCTTGACCTGTTTGGAGAGCTAATTGTTTTTTATGGTGTTGTTTGCTTTGTGGTGCACTCTTAATTCGTGGTTTTGCAGACTCTGGGGCCTTTCAAAACAGGTGCAATGAGAAATTCTTCTGACAAGTATGTTGAGGTTAAAATATGGCTAATAAACAAAATCACAGCAAATACCAATTTTTCTGTAAAATTAAAAGCTGCTGCAAATCGTTTTTTTTTTTTTTGCCTTTTGCATAGCATGAATGAGCTTCAAACCTTATGGAATAGTTTAGCTAGTGAAGAAATAATAAAAAAAAACACTGTGATGCAGTAATGATTATACACTTCATAAAATTAAGATAAATCAGAAGCCAAGTACTATTCAAGTATTTATTTTATGTAATATTGGATCATATTGATGAGAATAAGTAAACAAACAACAATATCTAGTAATAACAAAAATACATTTTTGAATACTTAGTGTGGCCACACTTTACTTTGTTTACAGCATTTAACTTTTCAGGCTTTTTGTTTATTAGCCATTTAACCTTTACACTTTTTTATAACCTTTATACTTGTTGCAATTATTCTTCTGTTGCTTATTGCTTACAATACCATTGTTCAATACATTTTCACAAAATAATTATAGCAAAGTCATTTTTAACTTATTTTTATTAGGAGCCCTTTTAAACAAAAATGGTGGTGTATAGTCATCACTGCACACTCTTATATATGTGTAAGATCATGTGACACTGGTCTATGGTGTCATGTGACAGATGGACTTTTTTCACAAATGATATTTGTTAAAGTGAGGGATCTTATTTGGGGGATTTGTAACAAATGGGTGAATACATATGCTTACATCACTTTTCTTTATTTATACCTTATAACTTTTGTATCTTTTATATTTTATACCAGTTGTACATTGGCTGTTTCACAATTAGGGTACACCTTTTGGGTTCATAGTAGCTCAAAAATAAAACTCCTAGTTCTTGTGGTTTCTTGTTACCAGTCAACATCTTATGAGACTAGAATATGTTGTGTGAAGTATCAGAATCAGGTCTTAATTACACTGGGTGAAAGTATAATAGGTACAGGGTCTCTAGAATAACAAGAATTTAAAATCCAGCACCACTTGTAAATAATTCACAGTATAAAGAATAAAAGCTCACTCCAAGCACATTATGTGAGCAGGTTTCGTGCAACAATAGTTGTATATATTATTAACTGCAGGAACAACAGCACCAGTGACTATCATTGGGGTTTTCCGGAGAAGACACTTATTGACGGACATGCTTATCGAGCTGATGTGGATCTCTGTAAAGAAAGTATTTCACATCCAATCCCAATTATATTATTCAGCAAGCTGTACAGTACTATGCTGCTATAGAAAAAGCAATTAATATTCGAAAAAAGCACTTCTGTCCTGCACATGTAGTCTACTTTCCGGAGAAGACATTTTTGACAGACAAAGGATCCTGACAAAGCCACTTAGATAATAAAAAGAGCTTACAAGAAGCAGAACATTTTTTTGGATTGTATGAAAATACCCCTCAAAAAGAAAAAGTCAGTTAGTAATTAAGAGTGCAATTAAGAATTTTATCAGGTAAAAGCTACAACTTTTATTACAGTGGAGAGAATTGAATTCTGTACTTGGTCAAAATTTGAGCAGTTTTTTTCCTCTGATAACACTGGCGAGCTGTCCACGGTGTACCCCGCCCTCGCCCAGAGTCGGCTGAGATGGGCACCAGCCTTCCCGCGACCCTAATTAGGTTAAAGTGGTTCGGAAAGTGAATGAATGAATGAATGAACACTATTTATCGGAATTGAGAAAAGATTTCTAGTGTAGCTGGGACTACTCTTCCTCTATACAACAGTGAAGAAGAGACAGTTATAAAGTATGCAGGGATGCTCCATCTCATTTCACTTCACCTTTATCTCACTTACAAATGTGAGTGTGACAGTATACCATTGTATCTTGAATTCTTTGCCATATTCTATGAAATAATGGTATCATCTCAGTATTTTGTGTGCACACTACGAAACAAGGTTGTATTGTTATAGACAGCTTTTTCAGAAGAAACTGAACTTCCTCATGTGCTTGCTTAAAATATCAGTTAATCCTGGTAAAATGTTGTGGTCTTCAAATCGAGCTTGGTGGCTTATTGTTAAATAAGTGGTTGTTTGGTGTAATTAGATCCAGAATAGTAAAAGATGTTATGCCAGTTATAGTCAGAATGTGTGTTAATCGGACATACTGTGTGGGCGTGTTTGTGTGTGCGCAAGTATATGTGTTATTTTGCCTTCACTATAGATGGAGACATGGAGGAGGTGATTGCGTAGGTGCACAGACTTTTATAGAACCTTTATGCTCTGGTTTTATAAATATCAGTCTTTACAGTTTGAACAGTTTGCAGCCACTTAGGTGAGGATTGTTAATTATCCAGGAGAAAATGCAAGTATGAACTGCTACAATTGGTGTAGGTAGAAAAAATGTAAGCGGTGTGGGCGGCAGGGTGCTATGTATCTCCCATGTCACCACACAACACGGTGCTACAGATGCTACAGCTAAAACTATGCTTATCATTCACTCACTCATTTACTGAGCCACTTTATCCTAGTCAACACTGGGTGAAGGCGGGGTAAACCCTGAACAGCTTGCCAGAACATTGCGGGGAAACACACACAACCGCCAATTTGCCTACTGTGCATGTCTTTGAACTATGGGAGGAAAATGTGGTACACAGAGGAAACCCACAGAAGCATGGGGAGAACATGCAAACTCCACACAAAAAACACCCGCACAAAGGAATCAAACCTAGATTCATTTTGCTGTGAGACAGAAATGCTATCCACTACACCTCCATGCCTTATTAGAAAGCTGTAAATAAATAAACCCGTGTAAAACCAGTATTACCATGTTTTGCTTGAACCTAGAAGAAGCTCAGGTTTGCTGTCCGTGAATAAAGAAAGTGATGTGATTCGCTTCTGAATGAAGAAAGTGCTGTGATTGGCCTGTTTATGAACAAAATGCAGTGATTTGTTAGGTTTTGGTGAGAGTACAATGCTTTGCCATCACAACAATCCATTTATTCCTCTGAAATTAAGGAATTTGTCAGCCTATCAGTTGGCACTTTCCTTATGAATATTAATGAGATTTTAAACACCACCCTGCAAAAAGGGAAGTTTCATGCCGGCGATGCCCAGTACTTTATTTCATGAGTGATGGCCAATTAATATTTATTACACAGAAAGTCTTGAAGGACCCTCTGGTTTTAGAAACTGTGCTATAAATTTTAACCACAATAAGACCTCATTTATCCTTAGTTTATTCACAAGAAACCAGAAAGTCTTTCCTGACAACCTTTATGGAGAGAAACGTACAAAGTGCTGATACTCAAAGCTGCTTTCATAGATGCTACACAACCAGGGCATGCGCCAACCCACCCCATGGCAGCGCATCCGGACAGGCCCAGACCCCGGACACATACGGACCCCACCACCTCGACGAGCAAGGGGCCACTCCCAGGCCCCAGAGCCCATAATCCCCACCCAGCCCGCCCGAGAATAGACTGGACACCCGGCCCCTGGCCGATACCCACCAACCCAGGCACCACCAGTGTCCCCAACCCCCCGCCATGAGGCGTCTCCAACCACTGGCCCCCACATCCCGGGGCGGACCCAGAGCCGTCCCCACTGCAGAGCAGCCCGGCCTCGCACCATGGGAAACCACCAAGAACCCGCAACCCCTAATTGCTCCTGGCCATTATCCAACTCCCAAACGGACGAGTTCACAGTCATCCACCTACACTAAGTGATGGAGCTAATCATGGGACCAGAGGGAATGAATAATTTGTACTGTATAATGAGTTATATGGAGAATTTTGAATTGTATTAGTTGTGTATTTGAATTTAAAGGTGTTTAAACATATTTGTAAGCATTCATTTTATTAAAGTTATTAGTTAAGTCAGCCTCCCATTTCGAAGTTGGAAGAGAGATTGAGTCTTCTAGATTAGATAATAGTTTATATATTTTTGGTAATAGCTTTGGGGCATGGTAATTTAGGAATTCTGCTACCCTAATAGGTAGCTGCGAGTTTAGTTGGTTAATGGTATCTTTTTTACATATAAAAGATTTAAGCTGGTGATATTCTAAATATTTTGTACTGCTGATTCCATATTGTGAAGTGAGAATGTTAAATGGCAAGTTTCCATTTTTTTTATTGTTTTTTTCCCTTTATGTTGTATTCCTTTATCTTTCCATTGAGTAAAATTTTTCATCTTTTTGTTTTTGTGTCAGGGTTGTTCCAGATGGGTGTAAGTTTAAATAGAAAAAGCAAAGATTTGGTTATTTTTAGAAATTCCCACCAAGCCATTAAAGAAGAGCTGACGGTGATGCTTTTAAAACACTTAAGAGGTTTGATGGCTGAGCTGATGAATGGCAGATCCTCACACAATGCTTGCTCTACAACTAACCATGGTTCATCTAGATCGCTAGGTTTAAGCCATTTGGAGATATATTGCATCCTGTTAGCTAAGAAATAGTGATTAAAGTTGGATAAGTCCAATCCACCTCTGTCTTTAGTCTGCTGTAAAGTTTTTAGACTGATACATGATGGCTTGTTTTTCCAGAGAAATTTAGATATATGTGAGTCCAGTGACTTAAACCAGCTGGAGGATGATTTAATGGGTGTCAAAGAAAACAGGTAATTTACTTTAGGTAGAACTATAATTTAAATGTGGCGACCCTCCCCATGAGTGTTATGGGTACGCGGCTCCATCGTGAGAGATCATCCTCTGTTGTTTTAAGTAGCTGGATGTATTTTGTAAGTAACTGTAGTCTTTGACCAGTTAATAGAGTAGTCGGATATTGATGAGAATTTGTTAATGAGTGTGATTGTCTGGGGGAGAGATGTTGAAGAGTTCTGGAGGAAAAGTAAAACATCATCAGCATAAAGACTTATCTTGTGTTCTATATTTTTGGCACGGATTCTTTAATCTCTTTATTTTGTCTCGTGGCAGCTGCTATGGGTTCAATAAAAATATCAAAAAGTGAAGGAGAAAGCGGGCAGCCTTGCCTGGTGCCTGTCTGCAAACAGAAGCTTGGAGAAGATTGATTGTTGGTCTTCACACGTACACTCGGGTTATTATATAATATTTTTATCCAGTCTATGAAAAATGACCCTAACCCAAATTTATTTAATGTTGTAAACAAAATTTCCAATTTACTCGATCAAAATCTTTTTCTGCATCTAAGGAAATGACTGTGGATTCCAGATTACGTAGGGTAGAATAATGTATTATGTTAATTAATCTGCGCATATTAGTACAGGAATGTCTGCCTTTAATAAAGCCTGTTTGGTCAGGATGTATTATTAGAGGGGTTATTTTTTGCTATTCTGCTGGCTAGAGCTTTGCTGATTATTTTTAGAGCTACGTTTATTATTATTATTATTATTATTATTATTATTATTAAACAATGTTGTTGCTGTTGTTAAATTTGTAAAAAGTGATATACAAATTAAATTGAACTGAATGGTGTACTTTGCCTTCACCCAGTTTTGTCTCCAGTCTTCCCACAACTCCAGAAAAATGAAGTGGTTCAGCAAATGAATGATTGAATGTATGAAACAAATTAGAAAATAGAATCAAATAAATCACATGCGTTGCAATTATGAATTGATAAACTGAGTGAATTATATCAAGACTGATTTGGTGCTGAAAAAAATTAAGGCTTGATGGAAACGGTGCGGGGCATCAAGATGGCACAGTGGTTAGCATGTCCGGCTCACAGCAAGAAGGCCAGGAGTTCAATTTCCGGGCTCAGTTTTTTCTGTGTAGAGTCTGCATTTTCTCCCCATGCATGCGTGGGTTCCCTCCGGGTACTCCGGTTTCCTCCCACACTCCAAAAACATGCACAGTAGGCTAATTGGCTGTTCCAAATTGCCCCTAGATGTGAGTGTGTGAATGGCTGTGTGTGTTGTCTTGCGATGGCCTGTACCCCGTCCTAGCCCAGAGTCAGCTGAGATGGGCACCAGCCTCCCCGCAACCCTAATTAGGATTAAGAATAAATGAATCAGTGAAAGGGTGTGATTAAAATTTACGAAAAAAAAGAATGCATCTAAAATATTAAATTATTAAAGATCCATGACTTTGGCCAGAAAATGCCATCAGAGGCATTTGGGAGTCAACTCCAAGTGAACTGAGTCACTAAAAAGAGTCATAATTATTATCACGAGTGGTCCTGGGAATCATGCTGTTCAATGCCCCCCCCCTCATCTCTCTCCATGGTATCTCACCTCCCCCAGGTGTGCATCAGTCTCTTATTGCTCTGGTTGAATCGTCAGTGTCATTACGGCGTAATGACCTTTTAATGAAGCGCTGTGTGTAACAGATTAGCGCTCAGTGGATTCGACAGTGTTCTCTTTGCTCTTTGTGTTTTGTCAGCGCTCTTTGCAGCTCATTGCTCCACCTTGAATCCAATAATCGCTGCAGTTTATTGATCTTCGGTGTTTAATCTCTTTCTGCTGATGTTTGTTTCAGCAAGTATTCCTCCTCTCTGCTCATTTAGCCGACAAACCACTCTCAGAATGATAATCGTAATTATAACAAAGAACAAAAAAAACCTCAATGAGTCATTTTGTTTAGAAACTAAAATTCAAAAAAAAAAAGAAAAAGAATAAGAAAAAGAAAATTATATTAGCATGCTAAGACCAGAACAAGTGTAATATCTGTCAAAATGAACAACAACCATTAAATAAGAATTTTTTTTTTGTATTTTGGCTAAAGCATCAAGCAGTATATAGTATTTAAAATAGTATAATCCACACTGCCTAATTTAAATAGCATAATTCCTAACACTACACAGCTAACGCAGCACTACAGCACATGATGGCTAGTGCTATCGGCGTTTATAAGCTATCTCTGACCTAGTTTATAGCAATTATATGTATATTGAAATGTTTTATCAAAATTAGAGAGAAACTCTCAAAATGTTACATTCATCATAAGTGGAACGTTATTAAGAATCACAGGTCAATAAAACTAGCATTGTGGTTAAGCTATCAATAATTGCAGAACATAACATTTTCAAAATTACTTTTTCAATTGAACGGCACGGTGGCGTAGTGGTTAGCAACGTCCGCACCACATCAAGAAGGCCTGGGTTTGATTCCCAACTCGGGCTTTTCTGTGTAGAGTTTGCATGTTCTTCCAGTGGGTTTCCTCCGGGTATGCCGATTTCCTCCCACAGTCCAAAAACATGCACAGTAGGCTAAATGGTTGTTCCAAATTGTCCCTAGATGTGAGTGTCGGTGTGTGTTGCCATGCGATGGCCTGGTGAGCTGTCCAGGGTGTGCCATGACCCAGAGTCAGCCGAGATGGGCGCCAGCCTCCCCGCAACCCTAATTAGGATTAAGCAGCTTAAAAATGTTTTTAATGAATAATTTCAAAGTAGTTAAGATTAACAGATATAATCTAGGTTGATTTCAATTAACGCAGCCTCAATTTATCATTTAGCAAAATGTTTTTTTAAAGCTAGCATAATCAGTTTTATTTTATTAGCATAAACATGTGAAACACATGAAAATGTTTATTTAAGCATATATTATATATGTTTTTTCTAAGCTTGAGTAATCTTTTAATTAACATTACAGTTCATTGGTAGAAATTTTTCATTAAATGAAACTAGCCAAACAATCTA
>JBCNYG010000008.1:20719542-20740469 GCA_039654305.1 Porochilus rendahli | reverse complement strand
GCTTAATGTAGTCACCTTACCTCACTTCTAACTTGTCTTTGTGCACTTTTTCAAATAATTGCTGCTAACAGAGAGCTGCTAAATTTATTTTCATTGTTCATGCAACAGTTGACAATAAAGATCTCTTTATTTTTATCTTTGAGATAGTGCTTTCTGACCTAGGCACCATAAAGCCGAGACCGGTGACCTTGGCAACCCCTGGGTGTACGACCAGGATGGAGTGAGAGGAGAGAGACCGCAGCACCAGAGATCGGTGGTGCAGGTATAACAGAGCTTCACACACTTGTAGGATCAGGGACAAAATCTCAGACACCTGAAGGACAGGGAACTCCAGTCGCTGGGATACACACACACACACACAAAAATTAATAGTTAATGTACTGTCAGAGGAGACTAATCAGTTATGTGTGTGTGCGTGTGTGTGTTACCCGGTGGTACAGTAGCGTGTACAGTGAGCCCACATGCACTCTCTCATACACAAGTTTGTTCTGCTGAGGATTATGGGAGCAGCTCACTGCCATCAACTGCAGGAGGTGAGGGTGGAATAGTCGACTACAACACACACATAAACACTTCACTATTGTATTCTTCCGTGATTTAACACAACCACATACTAATTGTACTTTAATGTTTAATGAAATAATATCAGTTCTTAAAGGTTTGACTTCGACATTGACACGGGACTGAAAGGGTTAACCCCGTGACCCGATCTCCCGCTGCTTCGGTGCTCGTCTGGAATTTCATGGTGCAGTGTTTCAGTGGAAATTTTGAACCGTCATCACTTTTGCCAGGAACACAAGTCACTGAGTCATTACCCATAATGCAGCAGGATGCAGTCGGAGCAGTACGAGGTGTGCTGTGGTTCTGTGTGTGTTTACCAGCAGAAGTCCAGCTCGGTGACCAGCAGGTCACGGTAGTCGTGCTGCTGGGCGACTGGCTGCGTATCGTCCATCTGCAGCTCCTTTACCGTGACGCGGCTTCCTCTCCAGCTGTAGCTGAGCATGATGGGAAGGATGGTGGCATTTAGGACCAGGTCTTATAAAGCTGAACATGTGATCATGAATACAAATACCTATTCCTGCTACTTCTCTAAAAACCTTCACATGAAGAAAATTAATTCTGGATGAACACAAGGTGGTTTTACTTGGTCATTTTGGTGAAGGCGCCACATGAGAAACAGTGCAGCGCTTCGTCTTCAGCCTGCAGTAACTCTGACTCTGATATAAAAGGCACAGAGGCGAGAAACCCGACAGACATCAGGGGCTTCTCCACACACAGCTGTCAAACAACAACAAAAGTACCCATGTGACCACCTGAAACAATCAGCCGATGGTATATCTTAATCTTGTTACTGGAAGTAATAAAAATACATATATACAATAGTTCATTTTAAATAGGTGTCTGGAAGCTGGACAGATAGATCCGGTAACCAAATTTCAGAACGACTGGTCAATTATTAGAGGCTGCAGTGCTATCACGACGGATGGACAGACAGACGCAGACGGCAACGGAAAAACCCCTTTGGCCAAGCAAGGCAAACGACGACAGACATACAGATCCTGTTTTTTCTTTCAGTGATGCTGAATCATACAGAGATGTATTAATGTTGATAAAGTTAATGTCGTCACTCATGAATCAGTTACAAGGAGCTTTCAGTGAAATGAATAAAGGAGAGTAATGCTGATGTTGGTTCAGTGTTGATGTTTTTTTGAATATTAATGACTCAAAACTTTATCCTAGCTGATAATAATTCTGGCTTATCCATTTCTAAATAATAACTCTATCATCCTTCTGAAATGATCTTCTGACTGACTAATGAAAGGACAGTTTCAGAAATTATTTTTATTAACGTGACTGTGTTTATTTTCACAGAGACATTTCACTTCTTAGATTGAAAACAGCAGCAAGCTGTAATGTGTGACTTTATAATCACTCTATGCTTCCCTTTATTTCCATTTATTTTGCTTTGACGCTGTAACAGTAACAACTAGAAAGAAAACACTGTGTTGCCATGCATGGATACTCACCTTTCCATAGCCGAAACAATGGACTGTGTCAGACGTGGATGACTTTGTAGAGAGCTTCTTATTTAAAAACACATCAGAGACCCTAAACACCAAAACCAACTCACAGCTACATCACTGGTCTTTAAATTAGCATTAGATAATACACGTCTGTCTGAGGACTCAAGTGTGACTCACGGTCTGAGGAAGTCCAGGAGAGACGGAGAATTGTCTAGAGTCTTGGGTGAAGTGGGAATGATGGGCTGTCTATGTCCGGGTGACTGCGACTCAGACAGACTCCTCATGACAGACATGCAGCTCTTAATGAAACTCACCATCTAAACCATTAAAAAAACCCAACCGAGTTATTAAAATTAATACTCTAATCAAACCTTGTGAGTCAGAAATTAAGCCACACCCCCTACCTGTGACCAGGTGTGAGAATTCACACAGATTAAGTGCAGGGTGATAAACAGGGGGCCATACGCTTCTGCTACCTGTTAGCTATGCAACGGAAAACTAAAATTGTGAGTAAAACCACCCCTTCGCTTCTTATTCCTTTCAAAGCCACACCCCCAAATGTAACTGAAAAACGCCTTCTACAGTTGTTGGTGGTCCATGTATCAAATCTAGGGTAATACACCTCCCACCACCACCCCAAGTCCAATACCCCAAGTGTAACACACTATCTGGCTATTTTCTGGAGTGAGTCAACGTGGTGGTGGTGTTACACACCCTAACACTGTGCTCTTGGGCTCCAATTTCGGCCCAATCTCTTGGCACCCTGCCCTGATCATCATGGAGTCGCAGATCTCCTCCTCCCTCCAGCAGCTCGCTGAGCAGTGCCGTGTTACAGGAGAACACAGCAGCGTGGACCGGAGTGCTCCTGTCATCACAGCGACTACAAAAAGGACAGAATACAATACTCTACTAGGAAGAACACTCTGCTTTCTCTTTTACATGCAGGAACAACCGAATTCATGATGGGATATAATCAACACTTCAAGAGTGAAAACAGAGTTGTGAGATCGTACTGATTGGGATCAGCTCCAAAGTGAAGAAGCAGCTTGGCCATGGCGGTGAAGCCCAGGAGAGAGGTACAAAAAAGAGGCGACTGTCCCAGGTCATTCACACAGTCCACATCCACACCTGAACAGAGGAAACACAGAACACTGATCAAACAAACCACAGTCCTGAGGACTCGCATTTAAACTGTCCGCAATAAATTTATGGCTGTTTAGGTTTAGAGTTCATCCTGATTTTAAACTATTTACTGCTCTGATGGAACAGATTCAGCTCTTGACATCACAATATACACGGTGTGTTCTAGCAGAAACACACATACACCAACACCACTTACTCAGAATCAAATAAATGTGTTACAGTCTCAAAAAAAATTATAAATAATCACACTACGCTTAACACAAATTGTTAAAAGATAATTTCACTGTGATACAATGTCTGTAGAATAAATACAGACATCTGCTTCTTCTTATAGAAAAACCTCTCTCTCTTTTACCTTGTTTGAGGAGTTTCTCTGCTTTCTGCAGGTTTCTTTCTCGAGCGAAACGGTGCAGCTGAGCCTCCTCACCTCTGGTTCTGACGATGCCCATGCGAACGGGACAGGGCATGATGGGTACACGGGACATCTCCACTGTACCGAGAACATCTAATCACCGATCTCCTTTACTACACACTAGTCCCCACTGTCATTATCTCTCACACACACACACACACACTATCACTACTGTGTTTACTGAACACCAGCACTGGGTAACATGCTGATACCACATTAATGTAATGAATATAAACATAGTTTTATTCCACTTTGTTACATTTCAGGGTTGGTATTTTTGTACACATGCAATATATTTTAAACACAACGCTGGTTTAAAATACTTTATAGTAAATCACATTGTGTACCGTGGTTGTGATTAAGATACAGAAAGATAACCCCCCTCCCCCCAATCATTGTAATTTCAAGATACTGAGTTTTTTAGTACTTTAAAACTATTCTTCTTACTAAAACATAATGAAATAAATTTCACTTTAAGTCAATTTAATTAGGATTGGATTAAATTGCGTTGTTCTGTTGTGAGAGGTTAGATGTTAGATGCGCGCAGATTTCGGCAGAATTAGCCACCTTGCTAACGTTAGCATAACTGCCTCATTACACTCCGACAGATAGTCAGAATGGTTTACTATTTACAAAAAAATGTTTACACGAAATGATTAAAACTAGTAATGTATTTTTTTCAGAAAAGTACTAAGATATGTAGTTATTACTTTAGAGTCCTGACTCACCTCATTAACCGTTTGAAAATTTTTATTTGAATTTTCACGGTCACGCGGGGGGGGGAGGAGACCGGAAGTATCTCTAACGGTTGATGATGTAATAGTGTTTTCTTTTTTTTAATTGTATTTAAGAAACGTTCTTTTGTTTAACACTTGAATTTTTATGTTTCAGTACAACATTGAGGCAAAACTGCTTCAACAAGCCACGCCTCCTCCACAATGATTCGTGCTGAATTATTACAGTTGCTGGTACTTTATCGTTTTATTGTACTCTTCATTATTTTTTCAAGTGCGTGTTTTAGATTTTTTATCGCTGCATAATGTGAAGACTTATTATGGTCTTTATAAAAAATAATATATCTGAATAAAAAATCTCGCATCGTATGGTCGCGAGCTCTAAAGATGCCCTATGCAAAATGGCAGCTGGATTGACGCAATCAGGTGCCACCACCCAATCAGATAATTTCACAAGAATTTAATTTACAGCCAATCCAATCACAGGTGTGAAGGCGTGGTCTGCTGGAACTGTAGGGTGGGGAGAAAAGAGAGGAGGGGGATGGGCATTTCACCCACCAGTGTGTGTATAGGAAGTGATGTGGTAACTTTTTGAACAGATTTGTTAGCTAGCAGGCTATCAAGAAAAGGAAAGGTAGGACAAGAAACCACCATGATGACAAGATGAGCGCCGGAGAGAACAAAGCTGCGTCAGTGCGCTCATGGATAACCTGGGAGTGCTGACAGGTCGAGTTCGGATGTTTTTAACATGTTAGCGCGGAGTTAGCAGGATAACGCTAGCTGAGGGAGTTGTTTGAGGCGCCATGGTGTTCACGAGCGCCGGTGTGTCGGAGTCGCTGCAGTGGCTGAGTCTGGTGACGCTGTTCCTCGCCTCGATCGTGACTTTAATCATCTATTTAGTGCAATATTTCGGTGTTTTCCGGAGCGCGACACGGGCCGGAAGGGAGGAGAGTGTGGAGGCGGACCGGCTGATGAACTGGGTGCTGAAGCTGAAGAGCTGGAGGACGCAGTGGAGGGGAGCCTGGATCCGAGCCCTCAACCAGCACCGCTGCAGTACACAGGTCTGCGCGCGCCCGCCCGCCCTCGAGCATGTGCATGTGCATGGTGTCAAAAAGTTCATCCAGATGAAAGTGTTTAATTCAGGTTTCATAAAAATAACTACAGTATAAGTGAGTTAAAGTTTCACTAATTGTTTACGTCCCTCTTTAAAGCTCTACCCAGAGATAATGACAGAGCAGTGATGTTTATTAGACTTGGTCAGGTCCTCACATGACCGCACACTGTCCAAAACAATAACAGCCCCTGTCTGACATCAACCCCGCGTAAAAGTACCCCCTGCTTCTCTTCATCTGGGGTTATAAAGACACGCGCGTCAGCTTTTCATTTGAGTTAAATAAATAAGTTGTGAAGCTAAGAGGTGCAGGAGCATGCAGGAGTCTTTTTTTTCATCATGGTGGGCTTGGTGTTTGCTTATAAGTCTGTTCTTGTTTTGCTGTTAATATCTTAGATAATACACTGTGGATTGTTTTGTTTAGAATGAACAAACACCAGTGAAATCTAACACTCGAAGGGTCTTTCCCTCGCTATGTGCTTGTAAGGGCGCACAAACTTTGGCACTTTGTGTAATTTTGCATTAAGGATTGTGTAGGTGTAGAATCATGTCAAGACCTGAACATATCTCATAAATTAACATACCCTATTACTGAATTAATGTGCAGTTTTCCTTTTTTCCCCCCTAAAGATGATGCAGTTAATAACATTTACAAGCGTGAGTCAAACAAACAGGTTTAGGATTCCTGGGGGGTTTCTTTCTCTCTCTCTCTCTCTCTCTCTCATCTTAATTTTTTTTTTGTGAGTGTACGCAGTGTCATGACATGATCAACAACACTGAACCGAAACATGGGGGGGATGGTGGAATAACAATGCCATAGTGTTGAATGAATATGTTCGGTACAGCACTGAATCAACTGTATGAGATTGAATGCACAGAGTGTTAATGAAGAGAAAAGTGTACGGTACATGCTGAGTGCACTGTGTGTGAAATGAACAGGTAGCTGCATTTCACTGTGTTCATGTAATAAACACACCATAACTGTCTGTGTGTGTGTCTTAGGAAGCGATCCAGCTGGTGTTTGAGGAGGATGGTGTTCAATCGTCAGAACTCCATGTCCAGCACATCTCCAGCTTTAAGGCTTTACCTGGACGGAAGGTGTGTGTTCTGTTGGAGTTTCAGCACATCACACTGTCTTACAGCCTGAGAACCTGCATCACGATTCTCTTACACTTTATAAACACAACCGAGTAGCATTGGTGCCATTAGTTCTTCTTGGTGCTGATTTTTGACAGGTTTTTAAACCCTTCTGTAGAGATGCAGGAACCATTACAGGTACAATGTGTTCTATACAGGTACATGTTCTTGAAGCTCCTCCCCAGGATTCCTGTGTAAACACAAAACAGGTGTTTAGTGATCAATCCATGTTCCAAACAGGTTTTTTCCAGTTGTTGTTACATTTGCGCTGATGTCATGGTTTTCAGGTGTTTTATATATTCTTTAGTTTATTTCCAGGGAATTAGAAATAAAAACAGATTACTAATCTTTCACAGAGGCTTGTTGTTGTGAGACTGAGAGTACAATGAGTGTGTAAAGAGGAAACAGCTAGATCCTTGTTTAAACCAGGCTCTGCGTTTACCCCGATGGGCTAATGGGTGACCGTGTCGTTTCCTGCGCAAGTCCTCGACCCAGAGCCATGATTCCTGCAGCCGGCACTTAAAATCAGTTTCTTTCCTCTGGTGTTAAGCCATGATGTTATAAAGCAACAAACCTGAGTGTCTATTTCCAGAGAATTCTTTTCCCATCAGACCCCACGCTTCAGTTCCTCTCAGGGTTTCATCTCCGTTCTGCAGAATTCACACACACTTCCTTTAAATCCTAGCGGTATGGTGGTACACGTATAAGGTAGTCCGAGGAAGTTGTGAAGGCCACGCCCACCTGAGATAACAGGGAGCAGTATGAATGACTAGCTAATCTCAACATCACACTGACTCTCTGTAGTTCTAAACAATTTCACCAAACAATGTTTATTCTGTGTGTGTGTGTGTGTTAGGATGTGCAGTGTGAAGTGACCGGAAACAAACTGCGGTTTTCTCTCAGTGCTTGTCCGAACTCAGGCCAAACACACACTCCTCTGAGATACAATGTAAATATCTCGCCTCTACAGCTGCAGGTAAGAGTATACACACACACTTTAACTCCCAGTTAATCAGTTAGCATTCCATGTAAATTGGTTTATCAAAGCTGATATGCACCCCAGCCCCCTCGCTGCCTTCTCTTCACTGCCTCCTTTTCTGTTACTGCAGTCCTGTCACATATTGCACGTATTGCACAAACTCCCTACTCCCTGTCCTTAGTTTCCTACTCCCTCTCCCCCGATCTGTAGAATCACTCAGCAGTGCACTGATATAAAGACCATGGTGAGTGTTGTTCACTCCTGTATTTGATTCACTGTTTGCTTTGTTTATTATTTAAATAATATCACAAACACTTCACTGTGGGCATGTCTTAAACCATTGTTTGTTGTGAGCGTGTACCAAGCCACATGTGGGCATGTCCCAGAGATTATCACGCATATGTAATAAAACTGTACTCATCATTGTCGTATATTCAGAAATAACAATAAGATCCAGTCCTGAACATCTGGATTAATGTGCAGCTGTGTTCTGTAGGGAGGGAACTGGCAGAGGTTCTGGTTCTGATGTGATTTCTTCTAAACACACTGAGTGCTGGATGACCTTAACACTCATGCTCACAACAACCTCACTCTGTCTCACTGTTACTGAACACACACTTAGCATTTTATTTTAACAAAACCTAAAGAGCATGGTATTTTCTAACATTGTGTGTGTGTGTGTGTGTGTGTGTGTGTTTACCCAGCTGGCCCTGCAGATGACAGAGGTAAATGGAGAAGTTCAGATTACATGGGGACTGGAACAGTTGGGGCTGACACACCTGCATCTCACACCCAGTTACACACAGGTATACACACACACACACAGAAAATTATGACTGCAACTACACACATGTAGAAAATGAGTTTGTGTTTAGTTGATACTCTTGTAAAGACATGTCTATGCTTGTTTTTGCTTTTGGGTAATATTTGCGAGGGCGTGTGTGTGTGTGTGTGTGTATAGGGAGCGTCGGTGTGTGTGAGTGAAGCAGCAGTGAAGCGCAGGCTGCAGCAGGTTCTGTGTGAAACTCGTGCCTGTGTAACTCTAAGCAGCCGGACTGCGCAACCTGCAGAGGTACATCACCATCGTCATCATCACCGCCTACCACCAATTAGATAAGATTTTAATGAGCCTTATTTATCATGCTGGTTAGCAGAAGCTCCAGTAAACCTCGACCTGATGGACTTTAGATGCTGCAAGAGAAACGTGTTGATGTTCATTATGTTTACAGTGTTTATCAGACGTCCTTATCCAGAGAAACATGTAGAAGAGCTATAGAGGCTTAATCACAAACACGTCGTTATATTAGTTCGTTAGATCAGGAACTAAGAATACCACCCAGAACTGTCAGTGAAAACCTGTCACTTCATTGGCTTTAATTAAAGAATCTTAAAATAACTTTGCAAAAAATCTTTTATAACTGATGTAATATTTTAAATAATGATTCCCAGTGAGTGTATGCACACACACAACACACACACACACACAACACTCACATTGATTTGTATTATCATTATAAAGATAAAGATTAGAATTTCAGTTTGTTTGTTGTTTGTTTGTTTATTTGGAATTTTTAGTTAATCCTGAATTTTTACTGATCTTATTTATTTTAATATTTACAATAAGTTTATATTTATTTATTAAACTTATTTTAATATTTATCATAAACTTCATTTAATACATCTGGTTTATTTTATAAGCTTTTTTTCATGAATTACTTATTGGTTTTATCTCTGAAATTTCACTAAATTCCTTCAGTAACCCGTAAAGGGTGTTTGGAATAGGAAGCAATGAAAAGGACATAATTTATGTGTGTGTGTGTGTTTTATTTCCTGTATCGCAGGAAGTGAGGAACAGGATTTCAGAGGTCTCCTCTCCCCCCAAACCCCCTCGTGCTCATCAGTGGAAACTTTTAGTGAAGAACATCCGGGTCATGTACAGCCGGGAGAACGGAGCTCCAGGTTTCACAGATTAAAAAAACATCCTTTCACAGTTTCCTTTTCCCAAAAACTTTTGTTGGTTTCTAAGTGAAATCTGTGAAATCTGAGAGAAGATTATAATGATTAGTAAACATGGATTATAGATCTCTGATATTTATTTCAGTGTTTCAGGCTGTAATAAAGAACACTGGTGTGTGTGTGTGTGTGTGTGTGTGTGTGTGTGTGTGTGTGTGTGTGTGTGTGTGTAAAGGCAGTGTCAGTCCTCAGTGTGTTCTGCAGTTGGATGATCCTCCTCAGAAGCTGTGCAGTTTGGTGCTGAATAACGGGAGTGATCCTGTGTGGGATCAGACCTTCATCTTGTGAGTGCCTCATGTTTCACTTAAAGGGCGGGGTCACCGTTCCCAGAATCCATCGAATGTGTTGTTTTTGTTTATGTACGTGCCAGTGTGCACTATGATCTCCCCATATCTCTGACCTTTTCTTCATCTGTGTATAAAACACCACCGTTTAAACACGGATCGGATGTTATTTCCTTTCCTTTTCAAGTCCGCTTTCTAGTCTAGTCCCCTTTAATGTGAACATTTTTTCATTGTAAGTGTAAATATATGTACTCATATTTTATTATCTTTTTAGATTAGAATAATGTTTTTGTTGTACATTTATTGAACACTGGGGCTGAGACATATGGTGATGTATTAATAATCTCATAATAAAACTTTATTTACTCTTCATCTCCTCAGATATCATGACCAGGTTTCGGAAATTTTCATGATCCCAAATTTAAGAATTCTGGATATTCTCATCCTCAGATTTATCAGAACCATTCAAATATGAATATCATATAGCTTCCTTTAGGCTACTCACTGTGTGTGTGTGTGTGTGTGTGTGTGTGTGTGTGTGTGTGTGTGTGTGTGTGTGTGTGCGTGCACGCAGTGAGCTCAGCGGTAGGTCGAAGGAGCTGAACATCCAGCTGTTGGATTATGGGAAACCTCCAGAGAGTAAGAATATTTATATTCACTCAGATTTAGGATTAAATGTTAAATAAAATCTAATTGTGTGTGTTTGTGCGTATGTGTGTGTCCTGACAGGCTGTGTGCTTGGGCAGGTGTGTGTACCATTTAGTTTGGTGAAGCAGAGCCCAAGAGGAGAGCACACGTTCAGTCTGATGAACTCACACCATGTAACTGGTTCACTGACTACTGAGGTAATACACACACACACACACTCACACACACTCACACAAGCATACAATAAATTAACCCTTAGGAGTCGCTGGACATGCCGGCAAATCACATGGCCAATTTAAGATGACGTAGCAGTAAACCGTGGTTTTGCCGAGTCTTAGTTTCTTCGTTTTAAATGTTGTTGATGGGCCAAGAAAATTTAGTTATTATTAATAATTTAATGCTTTTAATTTAGCTTCCTGCAATGGCAGTTTACACGGCATGATGTCAGCAAAAAAACAAAAACAAACAAGACAGTCTGCATCTAAACACTGCCATCAAGTGGACAAGAGGAGGAGTAACACACCCTGTAAATGTCTGTGCTAAATTTGTACACAATGTTTTAAGTTTTCAATTAGGATTTGCATTCTAAGTCATAAAAATAGTTTGTTATACATCTATGTGTTTTTCACAGTATAAAAAATACAACAACCTTTTTCTACTTGGATTTTCGGGGGGTTGCGTTACTTTGGGTCCGGTGTGTTAATTCTGTATGTCAAAATAGAAAAGTAACTGTAAGGTCACACAGGTGAGGTTGTGCTGAAAAAAAATTACATCAAACAAAGTAAACCGTTTTTTAAGGTCAAATCAAAAGTAGTCAAAAATGGTCAATTATAACCTGGACTCTTAAGGTTTAAGAACCATTAATAAGTTATAATGGTGAACATTTTAAAGTGCAACATGTTATATTGTATATGATAATTTAAAAATGTAAAGCTGTTGCTATGGTAACATGAACAGCTTTCTTGCTACTTATCACCATGTGGCATTCTCAGGTTATGTTACACTGAATCGTTTCTGTGACGATATGACCGCAACGTTAAAAAAATCTGATCTCAAATCTGGGGGGTTTTTTTTGGTTTTTTTTTTTTTTCCATGTTGTCTGATTTAATTAGAACTGTAATATTTCATCAAATTCAGCTTTCATCAGAGAGGTGCGTGTGTGTGCGCGCACGCATGTATGTGTGTGCTGTGAGTTAAAGTCTTGTGGTGGTGTTTTTTTTTGTTTGTTTGTTTTTATCCAGATGTCCTACCTGGAGCCGAGTGAAGTGCGCACTTGGCAACCCCCTACTCCAACATCTACCAAACGAGTGGAAATGGACAGAACCGTGATGCCATGCGGTACCGTCGTCACCACCGTCACTGCAGTGAGGAGCAGACCTGGACGTCCACTTCCAGCAGGTTGCGTCTCAAATCATACTTTACACACTAACACATTCTCATTAAGGGCCAATGCTGATGGAGCAAAATTTTACCCAGAAGACACTGCTGCAACCTAATGTAGTTTGTGCCTCACACATGCTAGGGTGCTTTAATTTTTTTTACTCTCACCCAGAAACAGAGGGTGTAACTGTGTTCTAATAAAAATCAAACTAATCAAAGAACAAAAAAAAAATAACAGGATGATGCAACCGCCCACACAGCGTGTGTGGGAGTGGCAGGAAGTGCTAAACATGGATTTGAACTGTTTACACTTTGCAAGATTTGGTTTTATATTAGAACGTGTTTATTCATTAGACCTCTTTATGTTCAGAAGCACCTAATCCTCCAACCAGAGCCAAGCTGTCAGAGAGACGGGTGTCTGAACAATCCTTCGTACTGGGAGCCAAAGTCAGCAAAGCATTATCGTCATCGGATACAGGTACACACACACACACACACACAAACACACACAGTATTCACTGTGCTGAATGTAAACATATGAAATATTTGTATATAAAATTTATAATAATAATTAATAATTAATAATAATAATAATAATAATGCTCAGGTTGTTCTATGAGGTTCTTGTGAGTAATTGAGAAACAGCCATCTAGTGGCTGTGTTCAAAGTCTCCACTGAGGAAAATTCAGCTGAAATACCTACTCGTGTGTGTGTGTGTGTGTGTTTCCCCTCACTTATTAACACAGCCTGAGTGAAATGTCCCAATGTTTGATGTCATCAATCGTCTGTGCTTTGATTGTAAATGAGTCTCTGCCCCCTCTGTATTGAAATGTAGAGAGATTTTTAGATTCCTCCCTAATTTAATTTCACTATGGAAAGCTGTTTTCTGACAATGTCAATTGTAAAAAGCGCTATACAAATAAAACTGAATTGAATTTAATTGTATCAGAATGTGTGAAACGGGTACATGACTGCTCTGTTCTTGTGTGTGTTATGTTCAGAGCTGCTAATGCTGAACGGGACCGATCCGGTGGCCGAGGCTGCGATCAGACAACTGTATGAGTCAGCAAAACAGAAACTCAAATCTCCCGTCAAAAAGAGCACCATCATCATCTCTGGAGTGTCAAAGGTCTCAGTCTCACATACATTTACACACTCACACACGTGGTAGCTATGAAAATGTAAAAAAATAATTCGATGAAAATCCATAAAAACACCCGAAGACAAATAAAAGTAGATAGAAATCAGTGTGGAAAGTCTGCGCATTTCTGTGTTTCTGACACAGAGGAGTAATTACATCTCGGGGGGGCTGTGGGACGGTTCCAGTGTTCTGGAGCTTCTGTGATTGACTCTGCTGTATCTCATGCCCTCGCTCAGGCACCTCTGTCTCAGGATGAAGAGATGACTCTGATGGCCGGCTACGCTGCAGCGATGGACGCCTCGATGTCTGAATCGCACGAGTGCTCAGTGCAGGAAGCGGACACGTTGTCCGAGCACTGCATCTCGGACACGACTGATCCGTTGGAGGGTCCGAGCGGAGCAGACTGGGAGAGTCAGACTGGAGAGGAATCAGATAAAGCCTCGCTCTCCCTCAGCGTCTCCGAGACCGGAACCAAGAAGAGCAGAGGTGTGATTCCGGAACTTTCTTTCTCGCCAGGTTTCAGTGATGATGCTTCAGTTTGGTGTGATGTTTCCGACTGTGTGTAAATGTGACAGTGAAAATTCCTTCTCGCACTCGTCCCTTGACCACACCCTTCTTTCTTTTTGCTCTTCCTGTCATCTCTCTGCCACCTGTAAGCAGAGAGCAGGGCTAATCAGACTTTAATGCTGTGTGAGTAAGTGCACTCTCTCTCACAGTGCCTGTAGTCATGTAGACCCCCTTGAAAAAGTGTGGACTGATCCTGACTGCCTTTATCTGTCCGTTCATCCCTCTGTTAATCCCTCCATCTTAATGAGTTAATGTTAAACCTCCTGTAGGTTAGAAATCCACCATTTTATTGACATGCCATCTCTCAGATCATATAGAACTCGTTCTTACCGTCCTCACTTATAGTTCTCAGAAGAATAGAAATCAGTACCAGGCATCTGACTCCATGCACATTTCTAACTCAAACATGTGGGTGCCAATACTTTCGTCCTTACTGTAAGCTGCTTGTAAAGTACCCCTCCTGTCTACTCTCACAGACACCCAGGATTGTCTAATGTCACTGTGATTGACAGGAGAGAGTGTATGCCCCGCCAGTTTTGCTTCCGA
Organism: Porochilus rendahli; assembly: GCA_039654305.1. Classification (NCBI taxonomy): domain Eukaryota; kingdom Metazoa; phylum Chordata; class Actinopteri; order Siluriformes; family Plotosidae; genus Porochilus; species Porochilus rendahli. Next base: position 20,726,350 of record JBCNYG010000008.1, on the reverse strand, counting down.
GAGTCCTGGCCATGCATTGATGTGACATCATCAGCAAACTCCACCCCTTGTGAGACCACTAAGAAGAAACTTTTTATTTAAAGAGGGCTTATTGCATCTGATAATAACATTCTCCATAACAGTGAAGTGTAAAGTAATAACAGACTGCTGGACACCAAGTGACCAATCAGAATCATGTACTGAAACAAGGCTTGTAATAATGAGTGTGTGTTAAGTAGGTTTCTCTGGTGTTTCCTCGTACAGGAAGCTTCCTCCATAAGGGGGCACGGATGTTTTTCAAACGCCGGCAGCAGAGGAAGGAGCCGGGGATGAGTCAGTCCCACAACGACTTACAGTACCTGGAGCAGGCAGAGGAGAAACGCACCGCCACTTTTAGACACGTCCTCAACCGCAGACTGCTGCACAAACACAAGAGCAAACCCAACGGTGTCCAGACACCTGACCTCCATCAGCCTCACTAACACATGCACACACACTCAAACAGTCTTCAAAATGACACTTAAATTCCTCACTGGGATTCTAATACTAAGCCAGATAGACATGCTAATCGCTACAACCTGCTGGTCGTACAGAAGTCCGCGATACATAATGGCGTCCCACGTTACAGGTGGGGTGATATATCGGGATGATGACGTACTGTTGTATCAGTAATTTTTTCTCTTCAAATCCAAATTCCGCCTCGCCTTGCTCTGCGTTCGCACTAGAAAGCTGTTGTCACTTCCAGGTTATAGCTTGTGGGCATGACCTGTCCAGTCTGTTGTGTTCTGATTATAAATAACCGAATCTTAGGCACCTACTGTACGATTTACACACATCACCATTTTAATGGTGTTTTTAGCAAAAAGGCCCTGAATTAATGGCACCCTTCTTGATGATGATGATGATGATGATGATAGAAAGTTTTAGATGAGATTGTGGCATAATATTGGGAATTAATAATTGCCCCGCCCCACTGTACGATTGGTCTGGGAGTTCACTGCAGCCAATCAGGTGGATTAGCTTTAAATTATCATAACTTATTTACATAAAATAAATCGCCTGCTGCTGTGACCTCAGATTTTCTTCATTATTTTACTTCTTTTAAGATTTAATCTTGTCATTAAGGATACATTAGAATTAACAATAATAATAATGTGATGTAAAAATATCTGAATTGAACCTTCAAATTAAGAATAAATATCTGAATATTCTTTATAAGTAACGTTTAAATTATTATTATAATGGGTGCTGTACACACACACTGAAACCCATATTTTGCTTATTTTATCATTTTCTTGTAATATTATTTTTATATGCAGTGTATATATAAAAGTTTAATCTGAGAAAATCTCTCAATCTGTTAATCAGTTTGCATGTCATATCATGAATATGGGAGTAAGAGTGTGTGAGAGAGAGTGAGAATTATAACCAGTGTTTAAACACTACCGAAGGGCATTAATGGCAGCTTTAATTTCTCCATTGATGTCACAATGTGGTTTGTTGCCCTTTTTTTTTTTTCTTTTAGGGGGGTTGATTGGTTTATGTCTTTGATCACGTGACCTGTTCTGCATTTCTGTTTGAGATTTAATGATCATCTCATGATCCTTTGCTCCGAGTCTGTGTGTCTGCACTTTCCGAATGTGTTTGTTTGTAGTCACCTGACCATCTGATTGTGTGTGTGTGTGTGTGTGTGTGAGACAGAGAGAGAGAGAGAGAGAGAGGGATGTTTAGATAATCTGTGTCCTGATCCACATTTCCTCCTTTATCCTAATTTTATTTTTGACATTTTTAGCAACGGAGATCTTTAACTCAAGTGCATGATGATGTTTTAGGCTATTGGGATGGTCTAAAGTCTCGGACGTTTGCTAATAATTTGCCATGTTGTCGTTTCATGTCTATTACACTCAAGGAATCCCACAATGCACTGCAAGTAATTAAAACCCACAGTGCCGTCTCAGTAGGGATTAGGGTTTAGGGCATGGAGATTATTACTAATCCCTAAACATGTCTAATCTGTCCATGGAACAGGAAGTGATGACGGCGACTAGACCCTCAGGAGTGTCATTACATTTGATGCATATTGACATCGCCGTGGTAACCGTGTTTGGTGTGGGTGTTTTTAATCCTTTACTGTGACCTTCAGCTTTCGGCGCTCTGTACCGGGAAACAGTGTTAACACATGGAACTGGAAGTTATGCAGCAGAGCTTAGTTTAGAAAGTAAAAACTGCATGAGTGTACAGCGAGTGTGTGTGAATACAGAAAAGACTACTGGTGTTTTAAGTTTGTTGTACACTGAACTGTGTGTGTGTGCGTGCTATGCAGGAATTGTATATAGTTAACATCAGGTTTTTCATTTCAAGCAATAAACGCTGACTGATTAACAACAGCTTTTGGCTATTGTGGAGTTTTTACCCCTCAGCCGGTTATGGCTGGAGCGGTATTGTTGTTGGCTTGGCAGGCATGTGTGGGTGGTTTGACAATAACTGTCCAGGCCACTGCTCGGCCCATGCACAGGCCATCTTAATGAACTTTTGCACAGGCACTCCCTATGACCTAAACCTGTGCGTGGGGCAGCTAATCTGCATGTGTGACCTTTGACCTTGGCACAGTGACTTTGAACATATAAAGTTTGTCCACGCCAATGCACGGCTCATGTGCATGATAACTTTGTAAACTTTTGCATAAGCACTTCCTGTGACCTAAACCTGGGTGTAGGGTGGCTAATAAAATGATGATTGTCCAAATCTGTTCGTAAGGGGAATGGGTTTTGTCCTCTGTGTGCTTGACGTGTCATGGCTGAGGGGTTACGACATTCTATAGAACAGTTATTGTAATTTTTTTTATATAAAAGTTTTTAATATATTGATATAAATGAAATATTAATGAATACAAATAAATATACCTATGGGGGGAACCCAAGTGAAGGTTCTCACATTTAAACTGCCTCCTTAACGCAACACATTCATTCATTCATTCATCTTCCAGGGTCGGGTTGCGGGGGCAGCAGCCTAAGCAGTGAGGTCCAGAGGTCCCTCTCCCCAGCCACTTCTTCTAGCTCTTCCGGGGGGATGCCAAGGCGTTCCCAGACCAGCCGAGAGTCCCTAGTCTCTAGTCCCTAGTCCCTCCAGCATGTTCTGGGTTGGCCCCGGGGTCTCTTCCTGGTCTGACATGCCTGAAACACCACACCAGGGAGGCATTCTAATCAGATGCCCAATCCACCTCCGCTGGCTCCTCACGAAGGAGTTCTACTCCGGTTCTACTCCAAGTTCCTCCTGGATGACAGAACTTCTCACCCTATCTTTAAGGGAGAGACCTGCCACCCTGCGAAGGTAGCTCATTACCCAAAGCTTGTGACCATCGGTGAGGGTAGGAAGGTAAATTGACTGGTAAATTGGGAGCTTTGCCTTCTGGCTCCGCTCCCTCTTCACCACGATGGGCCAGTACAAGCTCAGCAGAGGCTGCACCGATCTGCCTGTCAATCTCCTGCTACATCCATCCCTCACTCGTGAACAAGACCCTGAGATACTTGAACTCCTCCACTTAGGGCAGACCTTATTCCAAACCCGGAGGGTGCATTCCACCCTTTTCCGACAGAATCTTGGCCTCGGACTTGGAGGTGCTGATTCTCATCCCTGAGAATCGACAAACTCCCCCTCCAGAGGCGCCGGATGGTGGTCCAGAACCTTTTCGAGAACCTCACCAACCTCTTCCCACACCCGAGATTTTGCATCAGTGACAGCCCGTACACACACACACACATTATATATATATATATATATATATATATATATATACACACACATATATATATACACACATATATATACATATATATATTTATATATATATCTATAGAGAGAGAGAGAGAGAGAGAGCTTGGTGTAGTTACTGCATGTGTCTTTTGTACATTTTGTCTTTTTATAATTGCATCCAAACTGATTTTCATTTTTCATGCAACAGTTGACAATAAAGATATTTATCTTTCTCTTAATTAAACCTTCATCAGTCATCTTGAGTTTTATGTCAGTTTAAGTCACGTGTTTAAAACATTAATATGGATTTAGGGAGTGGAGGTGAAAACAAACTAAAAGTTAAGAAACTAAAAGTAGTAACGTTTTGAAAGAAAGGAAGGAAGAAAGAAAGAAAGAACAAACACGCAGTGTACACACCGAGCCAGACTCCATTGCCCAGAATGCACCGCGCGCGGCCGTACTTCCGGTCCTGCGCGGTTTCTGGAGCGGATTGGAAACCCGGAGTCAGGATTTCAGTGTTAGCGTGCAGACGTCTGAAAAACAGGTAAAATCACTGCGCTTTATAAACTCACAAACACTCCGAGATTCAGATCAGCGCTTCCCGGCGGCGGTGAGCCGTTTTACCGGGGGGTGGGAGCGGGCAGCGCGCGCGCTTCAGGAGGTGTTTGGTGCTGTTTCAGATGCTCGTGCTCTTTTCTCTCCGGTCCATCCGCCGCGCCGATTGTTCTCTCTTACAGTCTTTTCTCTCCCTCTCTCTCTGCATTTGTAGAACAGATCAGAGTTAAAACCCGGCTACTCTTTTACACACACACACCGGATCCCGGAGTCTAGGCGGTGTTTATCTCTCTCTCTCTCTCTCTCACACACACACACACTCTCACACTCTCTCTCCCTCCCTCCCTCTCTCTCTCTTTCTTTGTTCAGGTCAGGATAGGGTGTTACTGATCTACAGTCAGGTGTGGATAGCGTACACACACACAGAGTAACATTGTAACTCTCAGAAGTGGGTTGTGTGTGTGTGTGTGAGTGTTCAAGGGAAAATTTGGATCAGAATAAAGCTCCTGTTTGACCCCACAGTGGAACAGATTCCATTTTTATTTATTTTATATTTGTAAAGTTTACATCAACAACAGCTTTACTGGAGATCTCTGAATCTCAGGCCTTGTTCTCTCTCTCTCTCCCCACCTCTCTCTCTTTCTCTCTCTCTCTCTTACACACACACACACTGTTTATTCTGTTTGAATGGATCCCTGGTGTGTGTGTTGGTCTGGTACAGATGATCGAGTGGATCTCTGTGCAGATCTCTAGGTTTATTTGCAGTGTGAAAGAGATTTGCTACTGAATCTACCTGTGTGCAGGAAGTGAACTGAACATGCCACGTCTCCTGGGTTGAGTTCAATATTTTTCTGCAGGTGTGAGCTGATAAACAGAGCTGTTGTGCTGAGGACGCATGACGTGATGAGGCGTGACGTGATGTGTTTTCTGGAGATTTGGATTAAACAGCGAAAATAAACATATTTTGTTTTGATGCACAAAATATTTGAAATGAAATGTCCTGTAATTACGCAGTAATACACTGGGTGTAGTTTTGCGTTCCCTCCCTGAACTCCAGGGATTTCTTTTTTTATATTTCTGGCCGTTAAATCAAACAGAAAACCACAAGATCCCATGTGACACTGATTCAAATTCAGGAAGTGAATTATCAGGCGTGAACCCGGTTAATCCACCTTCCGGTCTCTGTGACGTCACACTCTCACTCATGTGCTTCAGAATGACGTCAGTGTCAGTGCTGTACTGGTTCTCTGTTACCTTTGGTTGTAACAGCGCCTCCTGCAGGACTGGAGGATTCACAAACATGATACCCAAAGCCCAACATGAGACCACAACACGCTGCTGTTTACCTTTTTAACATGGCTGAACACGTTAAAGTTAATAATTAATTTACACTTAACCCGAGACCCAGCTCTGTGCAGTCACCCTGTCCCTGTGAAGGATGTGTTATTATTGAGGTTGTAGTACAGGCCATGATTACATGGTTACTGTATTAAAACAAAACATGGCTGTAAAATAGAATTTTACTAATCGTGTTTTCCTCTTCGTGTTTGTGAAAGGTGGAACAGGAGGAATGGCCGAGCAAACACCAGAGGACTACATCTGTGAGTGTAAACGCATGCATTAATATATCATGATGTCATTATTAGTTAAATAGTGCTACTGTAATTTTCAGCTTTTCTCTATTGGTCTAGTCAGGGGATGCTTTACGTGGAGTTTCTATATATGGGGATGTAGGTGTGGTTTAGATTCCATTCATAGACATAGAAGAACAAGAAGAAGGAGGTTACATGTGTTTATTGTACATGTGCACAAATTTTTACCCTTCTACTTCAGTGTCATGTGACCTCAGCACGAGAGTGAATTTTATAAGGTGTCATTGGTGATAGAAGAGTTTAACTGTGTGTGTGTGTGTGTGCAGGGTGTGAGGACTGCGCTCAGTTTCATAATTCTGAGTGTCCTGAGCTTGGCCCCGTGGTCACAGTCAGAGACTCGTTTGTGTTGAGTCGAGCTCGGTGAGTGAGTGCACTTGTCTGTATTAATAATAATAATAATCATGCGTTTTTTTGTATATATATGTAACGTGTGTGTGTGTGTGTGCGCAGGTCATCTCTGCCAGACAGTCTGCAGATCAGGGTGGCAGAGGGTGGGACAGAGGGTGTGTTTGTCCTGCAGCGACTTGTCAAGAGAACACGATTTGGCCCGTTTGAGGCAAAACGTGTCACACAACTGAACACACACACACCGTTTCCTTTAAAGGTCAGCTTCAGGAAACAACACACACACACACACACACTCACACAGAAAAGACAGGAAGCTGTACAGTGGGCAGAGTCACTGTAATCTACTTAATAAGGCTTTATTGCTTAAATCAGTCATCTGATACCAACAGTGAATTTAGTATTAGCATACACTTCAAAGCATCCCCTACAAAAGTTCTCTCCTTTTTTATGTCCCTCCATCTCTCCCTCTCTCTATCTCTCTCTCTCCCTCTCTCCCTCTCTCTCTCTCTCCCCCCCTCACC
>JBCNYG010000008.1:20619385-20638166 GCA_039654305.1 Porochilus rendahli | reverse complement strand
CTGTCATACTCATGTTTTCTGATCCTGCAGAGAGGGGAAGCCCCGGTGCTGAGTCCATTTAAATATGAATTGCATATACAGTGGACAGGGAGGGGTCGGGTACTCCAACATGTGCGATCAATTCCACGTTGATTCTGATGTTCAAAGGAAATGTGCTTGGATTTATGCGTATGGACAGATTCATATATCTGGATGTTTTGTGCTTACTATGTTTTCTGGATTCAAGCATATGCCATTTTTCAGTAGGAATTCTATGCAAGTTTTTGTAAATAAGGCCCCAGGTGACTTCTTCAAGGAATTCACTGTTCTATATCTATGTGGTTGAACTTTTCTAGACACAGGTACAAATATAAGATGTTTGCCATCTCTTTTCCATATGTTTGAAACACTGAAAGGTTCATAAGGGTGGGAGAGGTTCAGGTTTCCTTCTATATTTACATTTACAACGTACAATTACCTTTTTCTTATCTAACTGAGCAATTACAGGCCTTGCTCAAGGGCCCAACAGCCGTGAAAGTGGGGGTTGAACCTTCTCTTTCTAAAAGCAACTGTTTCGTGTTATATATAAATGTTCATGTCCTGTTTATGGAAGATTGTTGATGTTTATATTGGAAGAATTGCAAAAAATTCTCCTTTTCTGTTATAGTGGAGGAACTCGGGGTATAATAATGATTTGTATTAAGTTATTTATGGTTGGTGAAAGTGTAAATTGTAGTTGAACTGTTAAATGATGATTTACGCATAAAAAAAACCTAAGGTCTGCCCAAGGCCTACCACGTAATGTTAACACCACCTGGTGTAAACAATATCTGGGCCGCTGTCTTCTCACTGTCCCTCCTTCATGTTCACTAACAGGCCCCGGACTGAGACACACATGAACGTCCCTGTAACACGGCTTATGTGTTTTGGCACATTGGTGTCGAACGTCAGTTCAATTTCAGATTACAGGAAACGTGTTGGGTCTTTCTTAGGATCAGATATGTTCCGGTGTAAATCTGACACCCTGCACTTGACAGACTGTATTTGAAGTGTTTGCAAAGTTTACACTGTACCATTTCATGTTTTCTCCAACAGCTGTTTTTTTTTAATACTTCCTGCACTGGCATGATAGAAATATTCTTACTAGTTCTGCTGAAGTCAAAATCCCTTATGTAAACGCATTACAGTAAATGTAAATCTAAAATGTAAATGTATCATACAGTTACAATCCATGAAGAAAGGGTCAAGGGGCGTGGCCTACGGGGGGTGTGGGTGGAGGGGGCGTGGTAGCTGGACAGTGATGTGAAGCACAAACCCTGAATCTTATTTTGGATTGTTGTGTCTATTTTCGGTGACGTTCCGTAGTAAACCTCTCTCCCCCCATCTCTCTCTCTCTCTCTCACACACACACACAGTTCCTGTCGGGTTCTTTAGTGTGCATGCAGCAGAATGGAGCAGGTGAGACACCGAACGGAGATGCGGGACAGATCTCCTTCAGCTCGGTTAGTTCAGGTAACTCGGTTGGCTCTTCTGGTCTGTTGCCCGCGGCATCATCACGGCTGAGGAGGCTGACTCAGGAGGGCCGTGGAGTTCCTCCTCAGCCCACAGTCATGGTCGTGTTCTCGGCTGCGAGGGACAACGAGGCGACGGCAGATTACGCCATGTCCAAGTCTGACGAGGAGAAACGCAAAGCGGCCATTTCTACTCCGAACAGGAACTTACCCAAATCCCTGCGCACCTTGAACGCACCTCAGGAGGTAAACAGGCCTACTCCATACCTCATTTAATAATTTATTTAGTTCTAATATTTTATTTAGAACGTCAGCATTACAGCTTAATATATATATAAAGTATGTTTTGTTTTCCTTCATGTCTGAGCCATGTTTATTTTATTTATAACTCTTTAATTCATTTATTATATCTCGGCTGTTTTTTTCGTTTACATCCAGCTGAAATCTGATTGGTGTGTTATGGCACGCGCAGGACGGACGGGTTCCTCTGATTGGCTGTTCACACTGCTGCTCTACTGGGCCTTAAAGCCCGACCTATTAGTAATGTTTAGTAAAATTCCACTCTTTATAAACATGTTTATAAACAACATTGACACTGTTATAACACTGTTATAACATTGTAATGTACTTTAGACTAATTTTTTTTTTATTGGCACACATCACTCCTTCAAATATTATCTTTTTTGTTCCTCTCTGAAAGAAACCCAGTCTGTTAACTGTACTACAGTTTTATATTAAAAATGATCACACTGAGTTGTTCCATTGTTTAAGTGAAGGTCACATGCACGAGGACTATAGGGATTATATTTCAGGAAATTCTATAAATTATAACAGATCTGTAATAAAGATGATTTTATATAAAATGAAATGTTTAATATTATTGGTAATGAACAGGTTGTGCTGCAGGGTGTTGAAGATGCTGGTTGATTGATCCAGGTGTCAGTGACGTGCTCATACGAATAATAATAATGACTCTGGATAAATCTCTCTGCTGTAGTTTCCCGAGGTGGTTCCTCTGAACGTAGGAGGAACGTACTTCACCACACGTCTGTCCACACTGCGCCGCTACGAGGATACCATGCTGGCTGCCATGTTCAGCGGTCGCCATCACATTCCCCGAGACGCTGAGGGGCGGTACTTCATTGACCGGGACGGGGCATATTTTGGGTCAGAATTCATCCTGTGCTAGTTATTACTTATTTATCACACACACACACATCACTGTTTACTTTTGTTTTCTGTACTGTGGCAAAGACAACAGAGTGAATCACTGCTATCATCATGGTGTGTGTGTTTTCTGAAAACAGGGACATCCTGAACTTCCTGCGTGAGGGTGAACTTCCTCAAAGGGACCGGGTTCGGGCTGTACACAGAGAGGCGCAGTATTATTCCATTGGGCCGCTGTTAGAGAGTCTGGAGGACCGACAGCCGCTGACAGGGGAGAAAGTCCGACAAGCCTTCCTCGACCTTCTGCCTTATTATAAAGGTCTCACACCCACACTTGCTCGTACACACATACACACAGAGGTGCAGATTACTCATGTAACTTTATTTGTTTTGATCAGTTTTTCCCTGAAGTGAAGTGATTGGATTGAAATGCGTTTGGTGCTAAAGTAATGGCTCCCTAATTAAAAAAAACTTGAAATAGTGATTTTGGTATTTTATATATAATATAAACTTAGTATATAATATGAAGTTAAATATAAAACATTAAATATACTATAAAGTTAGATATTAATAATAATATTGCTCAGTAATCTGTGTTTTGATTTGGTGTTTGTGTGTGTGTGTTGATGATGATGGGCATGGCTTCACACACTGTTGTATAAAATGTTTAATAGAGAAATTAATCCTGAAAGGTGAATCTGCTCTGGTCCTTTTTGTCCCTCAGACAATCTGGAGCGCATCGTAGAGATCGCCAAGCTGCGTGCAATGCAGAGGAAGGCTCGCTTCGCCAAGCTGAAGATCTGCGTGTATAAGGAGGAGATGCCCATCACGCCGTACGAGCGTCCGCTCTTCAACTCGCTGCGCTTTGAGCGCTCCGAGAGCGAGGCCAAGCTGTTTGAACACCACTGCGAGGTGGATGTGTCGTTTGGTCCGTGGGAGGCCGTGGCCGACGTGTACGATCTGCTGCACTGTATCGTGAGCGACCTGGCGGAGCGTGGCATCACCGTGGATCAGCAGTGCATCGGAGTGTGTGATAAACACCTCATTAATCACTACTACTGCAAGAGGCCCATCTACGAGTTCAAGATCACCTGGTGGTGAAGGAAGATCTGCTGCTTCTGCTCACAGAGTTCACCACGCTGCTCTGGAGAAGGGTAGCGGGTCACATCTGTAACGCTAAACCTAAACTATTTACACTATTTAAGATCGCGTAGCTATGAAGGACGGGCACAGAGACAGGTCCAGGTTCTTTAAGGAACCGTCAGTTACAGTAGAAGGTCCGGGTTCCTCTGAGAGCTTGCATGAAGGCAGCACACTTGACGCTAATGCTGACGATGTCGCTAATCCAACTGAGCTTAAGATCACTTAATGAATTATGTTCATAGTTTTAAAAGCTGTTGCATTGAGGAACTTGTGAGAAGGTTCTGGTTCTAATCTTCACCATAATTCATGGAAGAACTGAAGATCTGCTGTTGGAATGTGTGAGGAATTCGTTCTGTTGAGAGAAGTCAGGATCAGTTACGTTCACGATCATATAATCAAACACTTCCCTTATAATTCTCTTCGTGGTGAAGGCCAGGTTGTAGTTATTGGGACATGCCAGGTCTATCGGGATCTCACAGGAAGGGTTGAGTTGCTGTTGATGTTGTTGTTAGAACCTTGAGCGGTGTTTGTGGTGATTATGTGCTGTTTCTCTGGAAGCAGTAGTGTTCGTAAGATCCAGTGTTGTGTCTCACTGCAGTGTTTGTGCGCCGGAATTGTTGGCACGGCCTGTTTTTCCAGTCCGCTCACGTCCGCACGGTGCGACATCTCAGCTGGATTCATGCTGCGTTCATTTGCTTTTCATCTCAAAGTGTTGTCCAGATATTTGGATGAATGCAAGGACATGCAGGACTGTTTCCTTCTCTCACTGTAGGTGTTGTGATGAACTCAGCTGCAGGAGTTAATTAGAATGATGTCGTTTCAGGATGCAGCAGGTGAAACACTCGTCAGGTATGTAAGGTTTAATGTGTTTCTGCCTGATATTTATTTCGTAATTAACTGGAAGCTGTAGTGTGTGTGTGTGTGTGTGTGTGTGTGTGTGTGTGTGTGTGTGTGTGTTTAAGCAGTGCTGCACTGACCTGACTGTTATTCTCCTTGTTGTCACTGAGACGTGTCCCTCTTCCCTCTGTAGCACTCAGCTCTGATATTGCAGCTCAGCTGTAGCTGGAAGACCTTGCTGTAACTAATCCACTTGTATTTTTGTGTATTTTGAATTTTCATGTGAGGGCCGTGAAGCTGCATGAGCTCTCAGGATAAGTGGCGGTTTCGTTGTCTGTCTAACTCGATGCAGTTTCCTCTGTAACTCTGCTGCACTCCAGTGTAAATGAACTGAACCTCATGTTTGTACTGCTTCATTATGCTGATAATAAACTCTGTATATTTTACCATTTTGTTGAAGAACGGATTAATTTCTTGAGGGGAAAACCTCATAAATCTGTGTAGAGGAGGTTACTTTCTGCAGATTTGGGTTAGTTTTGAGTCGAGTGATCTGAATGAGGACGCTTTCACCAACACACTGTGTTCAGGTCACATGAGGAGAATTACATTCGTTCTTCATTATTCAAGCAGAATTATGAGCCGGATTATAACTCTCTTTCACCTCATAATGAAGTTCAACTGATAATTTAGGACAATGTTGTGTTTGAATACCTTTATAAATCTACAAATACATTCACAGCCAAATACATTCACAGCCTTTTCCTGATCAGCCACCCAGAATAAAGGTAAGAATTCAGCATTAAAAACCCAACATCAAAAATGGTGCAGACTTAACAGTATTATAACAGTTATTTTGTCAATATTTAATCATAGATTTTGACATAATATTAGAAATCTACTGACATTCAATTTTAGTGTCTTTGCTGGTATTATTAGGATTTAGGTTGTCACCTACACACAAACCCTGTTTTAATATGGATATTTAGTTTGAAAAATGTATAGGGAAAGTTGGGCACAAATACATCAAGCAAAATAATTAGAGGAGCATAATTATGTAACACTAGAAAATATTCAGTGTAAACAAATATATCATTAAACTACACAGGTAAAGGTCTGACATACACTAGAATATTATGGAAAATAATTTTACGACATTTTTATTTAAAAAATGAGTATATAAAAATCATTCAATTAGATTCAGTTGAGAAAACAAGTTAATTTAAGATATTATCCTGACTGTAATAAGGAATTGTTTATATATATTGCTGAAAAGTGAATTAGAGTTTATTCAAAGTTTAGATCATTTGAAAACTTGCCTGTGTGATAACTGCACAGTGAAGAACACTTATTATTTGTGTAATAAATGATTTTTTTACTCTAGTTTTTTTAGCAAGTTATTATAAATGGCATGTATTTACTATATTTTGTATTCTTTGGGCAGTCCAGTGGTGTGGTTGGTAAGAAGGTCCTGAGTTCGTATCCCGGACTCCGGGCATTTCTTTGTGCAGTTTGTAAGTTCTCCCTGTGCTTGTGTGGGTTTCCTTCCACGGTGCAAAGACATGCACATTCGGCTAATTGGCTGTTCCAAATTGCCCTTAGGGGTGTGAATGTGAATGTTTATGTGTGTGTGTTGGCTTTTCGGCATGTGGCCCTCTGCCCAGTGTTGGCTGAGATAAGCTCCAGCCTGCATGTGACCCTAAAAGGAGTGAGCGATTCTGCAGGTGATTGAGTGAGTGTATATGCCTCTTCGTTTGCACTTGGATCCATTTGCACATGTAATATTAAAAATCAAAATTAAAAAAATATTTCCATGCAATTGTATGTGCCGCTGTTGTTTTTAGATTATTCATTCTAAAATTGCTGATTTTCTGGCAGGAAAGTCAGAAAAATCTGATTAAGTTCAGTTACTGGCTTTACAAATAAGTATTTCATACTACTGTTTTTTTTATTACAAAAAAATATTTATTTTGGATTGTGAAAGGGATGTTTAATGTGCGGTTTTGCAAATTTTATTATATTTTGACATAAAAAACAAAATCGCCTTTTTAATGAGATGGGCCTCTGAACGTATTGTCTGTCAGGATCTATATATTTGATATCTTGGTCTATATGATGTACTTGGTTTTAGCAAACTGGACACAAGGGAGCACCGGCTGCAATCAATAAAGGAATTGTCCTAAAAAAATACATGCAGGTAGTTCTATCAACATGAATAAAACACAGGTGAAATGTCTGTCAAACCAATTACCAATTACCTGTCACGTTCATTTATAAATTGGTTCACACATCAGTGGAAAAATCCCTGAAGCCAAGACCAGTCTCATGAATATCTATTACTTCTGGACATGCTCAGTGGACACTTTTCCGATTTCCTTGATTTTATCTACAGGTGACGTGATGTGTCCGTCAATGTTACGTAACATCAAGTGGCTTTATAATTTGTTTTATTATTTTAATGAACATTTTTGTTTTCTTTAGAATCCTAACTTTGTAAATTGAGAAGAATTTTGATTGTTTGGTTTAAATTTTTTTAACAAGTGTCCTCCAAAATGTACCTAAGACCAAATAATGAGCCATATTCTCTTAATTTTCATGAAACGATCCTTCTACAGCATGCGTCTGTACGACTGCTCTTGTGTCCTGCTGTCAGCGTCGCACAGATATGACGTCACGGTGTTATTGCGGTACGCTGGAGACGTGTAGCCGTTACAGAGTAAGCAGGTCGGTGACTTTTACCTCCTTTATAACGAAATAATGGTCTTTTTGTTAAAATTATTCCACAGTTTTGATGTGTGTGAAATAAATTCTTAGATTTCGGCTGTTGTCGCTACAGTTAATGTGCTTGTACTAAATGCTAACGCTAACTAGCTTCAGTAACAACACCAAGAGTAAATAGCTGCAATTTTACATAGATACTTTATTTATTACCACTTTATTAAGGTTAGTTTGTTACCTGAGCTTGGAAAAAGTTTGTTACCTGAGCTTATTAAAAAGTTCTATTAAACTTGTGGTGTGCTGATTCATTAAAGAGGTCAAATCACTGAAACTCTGGTTCCACCACCGAGTGAGATGTAAATTACAGGTTTAAGTACAATCGGCTAATATTTTTTTTATGGAAGTTGAAAATTTAATGATGCAATAAGCAATACAGTCACAATGAACCCCAAAAAACCCTCATGTAGGTTATGTGACGTCACAATCAGAAGCACCAGCATCATGTCTGTGCAATAAAGTGAACAGGAACAACGTCATGACCATAAAAAAACAGTAATGCCTCGTGGACAGACTACTTGTATTATAGAAATGTTTTTTAATAGAGCAATGTTCTATAGAAAGCCATGATTCTATGGAGCAATGTTTCTATACAACAGATGTCCTAAAGTTCTATAGAAGTTTTATAGAACCCTGTTTACAGGGTAATTCTTATAAGATAAATTTCTGGAAGTAATTACAGCATGCTCAATGACCCAAGGCCTGTATAAGTATTTTACAGATAGATTACAGGTAATTCTCATGGCACCTCATCACCTTATTATTAAACTGAAATAGAAGGAAAACAATAAACCGAAGTGCATAAATGGCTCATGTTACTGTCATTTACTTTATTTTTTCTGTTTTATTTGTCCTGCGCTGTAAATTTGTGTTTTCCTGGATTACTAGAGTGTGCAAAAACGATGAGTGTTAATGAATATTAATTTTACTGAATTAACAGATCTTTACTCCTCACATTATGTTTAATTCCTAGATCAGATGCTCTTCAGAGACAGATGGAAAGAGTTTTGTGTGAAAGTGAACATTTTTGGATGTTTAGGCTTTTTTCTTTTCAAATGACAGGGTTCACAGGAGGAGCTGTGAAGACCTCCCTACTTCTCCCGATGTCTCATGATTTACTTCCTCATTCTGAGAGACTTTCATTACAGCTGTTTTGTATAGTCTGCAGCTGTGGACTCTGGATTTTTAATGCAGCTTCAGCAAATGCTTAGATTCATGGAAAGTTTATTCTCTGCACAGAAACTGAAACTAGAATGCTTGTGAAGTTCCAGGGAAATGTTCTTTACTAACTCGGGCCACCCTGCATTCACAGTGTTTATTCCTTGTGTGTGTTATAGACGTGATGAGTCAGCGGACCGAGAGGCGTGGGATCCATGTGGATCAATCCGAGCTGTTGTGTAAGAAGGGATGTGGTTACTATGGTAATGCGGCATGGCAGGGCCTGTGCTCTAAGTGTTGGAGGGAGGAGTACCAGCGCGCGCGACAGAAACAGATCCAGGAGGACTGGGAACTTGCAGAGAAGTGAGTGTGATTAAAATCTGAGTTAATCACTCTAGTAATTCTTATTCAGAATCACTTTATTCCTTCCTGTGTATGTAGACGAAGTGCAGTTTTATACTGCGTCTGTCATTGTACTTACACACAATAGCGTTTAGGACCTGGTCATATTCGTTCTGTTAAATCCTGATCCAGTGGTTATATTTCTCTGTTTAGGTTACAGAGAGAGGAGGACGCAGCGTACGCCAGTAGTCATGGCTCTCAGCCTCAGCCATCTCTCACACCCTTCTCCAAATTTGAGGAGAAAAAGACCAACGAAAAAACACGTAAAGTGACAACGGTGAAGAAGTTCTTCAGCCCGTCATCACGGAGCACCACCAAGAAAGGTACGATTGACTGTCATTCATTCCATCAGCATCTCCAGTGGAGGTGCCATGACTGATACACACACATCTGTCTGTCTCCCTGTCTGTCTCCCTGTCTGTCTCCCTGTCTGTCTCCCTGTCTGTCTCCCTTGTCTCTCTCCCTGTCTTTTCTTGTCTGTCTTTCCCGGTCTGTCTTCCTGTATGTCTCAATGACTCAAGCACACATCTGTCTCTCTCCCTGTCTGTTTCCATGAGTGATACACACAGGTTTGTCTCTTCCTGTTTGTCTACATGAGTGATATGAACACATCGATCTGTCTCTCACTGTCTGTCTGTCTGTGTGTGTGTGTGTGTGTGTGTGTGTGTATGTGTATAATTACTGAATTTTTTTAAAGTTGAAAATACAAATGCAGGATACAATTCAGACCCCAAAATAAACAAATAAAATGATTTCATAATTAGGTATAATCAGACCACACCCCCAAACTGTGTGAAAGAGAGAGAAGTGTTTTTCTCCTTTGCTCCACCCCATTCATGCATCACTTCCTCTTCTCATCACGTCATTATGTAAATTTGAAGATTTTTTTCTTTTTCTCTTCAGTGTTTCATTTTTTATTATTATTATTATTATTATTTTTCTCTCCTGATGTTTTGTTGAGTGATTTAATTCGTTTATTTTTGTTTGATGTACATCACCACATCATTTGTCACTCTCTCCATCCTCCTTATCTATCTTTCTCCTTTCATTTTTTTATACCTTCCCCTCTCTCTTTTTTCCAATCCTTTTGCTACTTGTCCTTTTGCCCCACAACTTTTGCTCACTCGGGGCGTGCCCTGGTGTCCCTCAAGGGAAAGAGAGGGATGAGGAGAGGGAGAGGGAAAGAGCAGAGAAGGTGCAGGGCAGGAGAGAGAGTCACGGAGAGACGCTGCTGCGAGATCTGAAGGGTATTTTTACACATTCGTGGGAGATCGCATCTCCGACTGAAGGTAACCGGAGAGGTCGTGATCACGCCCCTTTCACTACACACCACCCTCCTGAGTGTTCTTCAATTAACACAACTAAGCACAACACCGCTATCTCACTTTCCCAAAATCACCACACTGCAGCAGGAACCGGGGAAGGATCTGTGAGTTCTGTGAGTACACGGTCCTGCTTCAACCCTCACAGAGATTTTGGGAAACTGAGAGGAAGTGGTGGGTCCTGATTTCCTGTGTGGAGTGTGTGAAACTGGCTGGATTCACATCTGTACTTCTGTAATGATGGATTGTTTGATGCGCAGCAGCTAAAACTGTAGAGAAGCTTCAGAAGGATCTGAGACGAGGCAGCTCGTTACTGAGAGAAGCATAATCGCTGACCCGCCGTTAATAAGGACTAATCAAATAATATGCGAGGAGACAGGGAGGGGGGTGCTTTTTCACTTTTAGCTGCTGATCATCAGCATGTGTACTCTCTCAGCTCTCTGTGTGCGCGTGTTTGTGTAATTGTGTAATAACACCTGTCATGTGTCGTTCCGTTCGTTTGTGTCTTTGCATCCCGTCACCATGTTTTTGATGGACAGCTCTGGTTTCCAGACTCAGAGGTGGGTGTGTGAATGAAAAAATATAATAGAATTTGAGAAAAATATAAGTATGTGTGTGTGTGTGTGTGTGTTTGTGCGTGTGCGCTCACAGGTATCTAATCTATGTGTTATGTTTTTGCTGCAGATAAATTTGTGATTGTGAAATTATTTGTAGTAATCTTTATTTGTGGGGTCAAACACACCAACATGTGGCCTGCTTCTGAATAATTACGTGTGTGTGTGTGTGTCACAGAGAGTCATGAGGCAAAGTCCCACAGTCCGTCGTTTGTTCGTCAGTCCAGTGTGGAGACGGATCAGGTGTCCAGAGAGTTTGTAGATTTCCTGAAGAATCTGAAACCAGGACGAGAAATTCACAAACAGAGCCGCGCCTTCGTGGACAGTATGGGAAATAAAAAGGTGCGTGTTTGCAGAACGGTAGCCACCAGGGTTTCTCTTTTATCCTGGTGACGTCGAATAATTTCTCACAGTCACATGAATAGTTTTGCTGGTTACGAATCAGAGAGATGATTTCAGAAGATGGGAATGTGTGCGACTGTTAAAATGCAACGATCACATGATTAAGGTTAGGGCTCCCGACTGAACCTGCGCATCTTGTGCGTGCGGTGTCTATGTTTCAGGATCTCGGTGCTGACGAGCTGTCGGAGTGTGTGCAGGATTTCTATCAGAACATGTCTGACCGTCTCCTCACACATTTCAAAGGTAAACAATTACTCCAGAGGTTCATAAAACACCTGGAAAATTCCCAGACCAGAGTGTGTAATGTGTGTGTGTGTTATGTTCCCCCTTTATAGGTTCCTCTGAGAAGGTGGAGCGAGTGATGGACCAGGTGGAGAAGTACATCATGACACGTCTCTATAAGAGTGTGTTCTGTCCTGAAACCACTGATGATGAGAAGAAAGATCTTGCTACTCAGCATAGGATCCGGTGAGAGCAGTGTGTCTCACACACAAACCTACACACACACATCAGGATCGGTGTGTCACTTTTTCTCAAACATACTTCCAAAAATGCTATGTACACACTTCCTGTTCAGAGTCAGCAATTATAACTGTAATATATACACAGGGAGGAGAGGTGAGGATGATGATGATGAAGATGCTGATGATGATGGTTTTTGATTTTTGGTTTTCAGCGCGTTACACTGGGTGACCATCCAGATGCTGTGTGTTCCTGTGGATGAAGAAATTTCAGAAGCAGCTGATAGTGTTGTGAAGGCCATTACAGGTTATTATTGTTTAATTTTTTAATTGTTGTTTAGTTGTTATCTGTTTTAGTGAATGTACTTTATTTATTAATAAATTGTTGTATATTTCTGACATTTAAAATGATAGGACATAATTACATTACAATTTGATGCTACATTGTTATTATTTTTAGTAGTAGTAATAAAGTTCTAATTATTATTTTTAATTATAATAATTTCTATTCTGTACAATAAAAATATTAATGAGTATTTTATAAATCATAAATCACTCAATGTTAGTAAAGCCCCGTACACCAAATTATTCACCCAATAATTTGCTGAACCTCCAGTAAGCCTAAGGTGCATATCTTTGGACTGTGGGAGGAAATCGCAGCACCCGGAGGAAACCCATACATGCACAAGGAGGAGGGCATGTTCTCCCTTTTTCTGGACAGGGGGTGTACAGGGGAGATGAATCCCATGATATTAAGAGTTCTGTTCTGGCGGTAAAAGCAGGTGATTGTTTTTGTTTCTGATTTCTTTGCTGTAGATATAATCGAGATGGACTCTAAACGTGTTCCGAGAGACAAGCTGGCCTGCATCACCAGTTGCAGCAAACACATATTCAACGCCATCAGGGTGACAAAGAAAGAGCCGGCATCGGCTGACGATTTCCTCCCCACGCTCATCTACATCGTACTGAAGGCCAACCCACCGCGACTGCAATCCAACATCCAGTACATCACACGCTTCTGCAACCCGAGCCGGCTGATGAGCGGAGAGGACGGGTACTACTTCACCAACCTGGTGAGGACACACACAATCACACACCTTTTCCTTAAGCTCCTCCATGTGACACTCATTCATTCATTGCCCTTTATGTATCCCCTGACATTTTTTCCCGCAGTGCTGCGCCGTGGCGTTTATCGAGAAGCTGGACGCTCACTCCCTTAACCTGAGTGTGGAGGATTTCGAGCGTCACATGTGTGGTGGTGGTGGTGGTGGTGGTGATTCTGCTGACATTTCCCCTGGCAGGAGGTCCAAGTCGAACCCGTGGCCGCTTGAGCTGCTCTCGGCTCTGCAGGAGCGTCAGCAGCAGGTTCTGGATGAAGCACAGGGTCTGCAGAATGAGCTTCACCAATGGCAGGAAGGGGTGGCTCGCCAGGTGCAAGACATCCTCGACAAGTATCCGCTAGAGATCAAGAGGCACGCTTCACACGCCATTGACGCCGAGAATGAGGAGAATGACAGGCTACCCCCACCCCTGCAGCCTCAGGTGTTTGCTGGTTAGAACTCCAGATGAAAGACTGAATCTGAGTGAGTCAGTGTGAACCAGTCTGCGTGAGTCTGAGAATCCGAGTGAGTCAGTGTGAATCAGTCAGTGAGTCAATGTGAATCCGAGTAAGTAAGTGTGAATCCGAGTCAGTGTGACTCAGTCTGAGTGAGTCAGTGTGAATCTGAGTGAGTCAGTATGAATCAGAGTGAGCCATATGAATTCAAGTGAGTCAGTGTGTATCAGTCAGAGTGAGTCAGTGTGAATCAGACTGTGTGAGTCAGTGTGAATCTGAATGAGTCAGTGTGAGTCTGTGTGAAAGAGTCAGTATGAATTGTTCAGAATCAGGGTGAGTCATTTAGAATCAGATTTCAGTGTGAGTTGGCGTGAACTGATGTGAGTCAGCATCCACTCCCTTTCATATGAACACTACTGTGTGTATAAATTAAAGTAATAACTGGAATCATTGAGAATTACATGACCCACTGATGATTTTTAAACCCAGATGTTTACTGAGTTGTGTGTTTAAGGCTAAACGATGCTCTGATTCGACTCTTGAATGGAATGACACAAAGGTTCCCTTTTTGTTTTTACCCTAATCTCTGTTTTTAGGAATTATAAATCCGACGAAGTTCTCATCTGGCATTCTCTGTGTGAGAGTGTGACCATGTGCAATGTTGAGTCCAAACACACACACACACACACACACACACACACACACACACACACACACAATTATAATATATAATACATGTGTGCACTAGGGGGCAGTGTTTCCTCTGTTGAACCACAGTGTTCAATGTTCTGTTTCTCGTCAGTTTTTGCTGAAGTTTAAATCAGACCTGAGAAAAGCACCACATTAATTTTCCACAACCCAGAACTGGAATTATTATTATTATTATTATTATTATTATTATTTTTATTATTGTTTATGTAAGATGATGATGATGAGTCCTGATGTTGTGATCTCTTCACTCGGGAAACTTGTTGTTCACGTAAAAGATTTACAGATGTATGTTTCTTTTTTCCTCCTGAGTTTTTTGTTGGTACCGATAAGGAGGACTAGTGAGTTTCCCAGAGTGCATTTCACTTTCATGGTTTCATCGTTTCACTCTTTCAGGGAATCTGGTGCTGCTGAATGTTTATTAAAACCCAACCAGCCGGTTTCCATTTCCTTACTGCGCCCTGGTCAGATTTAATTTCTGATCATTTCAGATTCAATCCCTCACTTTTTATTTCATGTCTCTGTCCAAATAGACCAGGATGAACACAAGTGCAGAAATAAAAACCCTAGCACACACACACACAAACACACACACACAGACCTGGCGCACTGTTAATACCCAGGTACTGTACTATAATCACTGTACATTACTGCATCTTGTGTAGTGTTATTACTGCATTAATACATATTATTCAAACTTTATAAACAGTTATATCTGTCATGTTTACCCCTCAGAGTAATCCGAGGATGAATCAGCCTTTAATATGGCTGAACGTTTGAAACATGAAGGGACATGAAATACATTTCTGCTTTAGTAATAAATTACTTTTAAACTAGTCTTCAGGGGAATACACACACAAACACACTGCATTAATGTAGACTATTTAAAAGTAAATTGTGATGTAAGAAATATCAGTTTGTGAGTATCAGTTCTGATGTGTGTATGGTACAATGCACTTAAAATGTACATTTTGATTTTAATTGTATAATAATTTGCTGTACAGCTGTGCAATGTTGTACTGATAATCATTTATACTTCATATTGTTCTAACAATATTCTAACAGTAAATATTATTAATTGAAGTACAGCTTTCTGCTCAGTGTGTTTGTAATGTTGGAAGGAAAAGGCAGAATTCATGTGTAGATCATAAAGAGAGAATATTTTGAAGATCAGATGTGATGAAACCCAGAGACTGGTTATCTTTATTACAAGCTCTTCTGTGTCATTCACAGAATATTAATTCCAATAACTTTGAAACATGAACTGATCAGTGAAATCTGGTGAACTCTATACGTACTGTATGTGATGATATGTTTATAACATAGTTATTACCATGGTCAGAAAAAAACCCTGTGAGTGAGATTTTTGTAAAACACCCAGAGCTTCGTTATCATCCTGTGGACATCTTTAGCAGTTTCTCATTTTTCTTTACATCATTTTTTTCACATTTTACACAAACTCATTAACACTAATCGTGATCAGGGTTTAATGATGTGAGATTATAATTTATGCTGCTTTTATTTATAATGTGCAGATAGCCGACTGGGATGTTTTTTTTGCTTGTCTGTAACTCCTTATAAATTAAAAAAAGAATCTTACAGTGTGACACTTTCATTAATGTGTCTGAGATTCCTTTTTTCCAACTAAACTCTGAATAAAAATGCAGTCATTCATTCACTCATTTGCCATGGGAGAAACTGGATTACCCGGAGGAAACCCATGAACTCATGCAAGTTCTGAGGAACTCCACACGGAAACACCAGAACCTCGAACTCAGGACCTTTTTGCTGTGAACCATACATGCCAGCCACTGCATCACTGTGCCGCCCAGAAGCAGTAATAACCTGAAAATAATTCAGTTTAAGATTTCTTGGTTAAATATGCTGTTCTATCATTCAGTATTCAGGTTTCAGCATCGTTTTTTCCTTCTGCGCTGTGAAGTATTCATTTCACCCCTAATCTTATGAGAAGATTTTAAAACGAAAACAACTTTAAAGATTGAAGATGAACCTCTTATTCCTATAAAGGTGTTCTGACATATGTAACCTAATTTCAGGAGCCACCTTGTTCATTTGGGATTGACTAAAACCATCCAGCTGGGAGCTCCTCACATTCCTGTGCTTCTGAGCATTGTCCCTATCACGTGCTGCGTCTGGTCTCCACGGGTTCTCACTTTAGAATATGGGTCACACGTTCTAATGAGAAGAGAAATTAATGCCACCCCAGTTTTCTCACTTGATTTGAGAGGCAGCATATAAACAGCTTGGGAGTTGTGGTTTTTTGGAATGTGTAGTGAATTTATGTCTGTCTATTACATTCTCATGAGTTTCTTCCAATCTGATACCAACTCATCATCTCTTTAACCAACAGTTAATATGATTAAATAAGAATGAGAGGTATTAGACCCTTACTGGTCTTGGGCTTTTACACATTATTATCATTTGTCCTTCCTGAAAGGTTTCCTAATAACATGAAGACTTTATTAAACTTTGTTAATAATTAATAATTACTTCTACTATATGTAGTACTATAATATTACCATTAAATAATTCCAACATGTCAAGGAATTATCCAGCAACATGAAACAAAATGTATATATTAAAAAATATATATAAATATTAGTCCTACATTTTGGTCTGTTGTTACACGTTTTAAGCAAAAACTATGAGCTTTATAGACTTAAATCCTGATTATATTTCTTTGAATGAGTTTTATAACGCAATGCAGGTCCAGATGCAGGATTGACGAGGTATTTGCGCGCGCGTTTCATAAAAACCCCGCCTCTGAGTCATATACATGCTCCTGATTGGGAGATGTGAATTCTAAGCGATCGTTGTTATTGGTTAAGTCGGTTTCCCATGGCGACATATATTGACAGCACGAGCCGCATTTGGACGCTGTGCATTTTCTGGACGCTAAGCAAACTGCTATAACAGCTTAGCAGAGTGGAAAGCGAAGTTTATTTGTTTTGTTTATTCACTTTATGTAATTATATACAGACCTTCGACACGAGCTACACTGTAAGGTAACGTATAATATATGGTCGCTGATAGCTTTGTGAACCTAGCGGTTAGCCAGCGTTAATAACTACTATAATATTAGCTTGCTAACCGCTAGCATTATTTTTCCTCAGTAGGCTTCTGGTTGATCCCGCCCCTTTACAGGATTGGCTTGCGGCAAATGTCTTTTGTCGTTAAGATTGGTTGGTCGTTTCAATGTCATTCACGAGCTGACCGCTGATTGGATAGAATCCCTGCGCTGGAGGATTTTGTCGGAAAACGAAGGAAGAAGCAACATAACGCCAGGTAAGAAGCTGGATAATTAAAACCGTGATATTATTAAACATGAAGTGTAAACCGTTTCTTCACTTATATCATATTTAAATCCGTCTCGGTGTTCAAATGTTAAAATGAATAAATCATTCTTCATAGCTGTCCAAACGAAGTGAGTCAAATCCGAGCTGGAGGCTGCTAGCTCAAATCTTATTTCATCCTGATGAAGATCTGTATAAATAGTCATCTCTTATATTTGTTTTTATAATGAAGAAATCGATATTATGCGTTTAAAAAATAACTAGTGATCATATTTGTTTATTATAAATAATGATAATACTGATAATAATAATTCAATAGACAAAAAGGTGATTTAATTCATCCCAGCATGACAAAAACTGAAACTCACCTATATAATCAATTAAAATAAAAGTAAGTAATCAAAATAACATCATATGAATGAAAACAAGACAGTATCAGGAAACTGAGACTCAGTATTCAAACACCTGCCTTGATCTCTTCAGGCCTTGATCTCTTTCTGAATACTCTGTGTGTTTGTGTAACAGGAATATTTTTAGATTTTGGGCATTACAAAATTATAAAATATCTATATAATCTTTTTTTTTCTTAAAGCAGTAGTTGATTTATTAATTTTTTTTAAACACACTCTGTGTGATTCTGTCTTTTTATGAAATCAGACCCTGGGTTGAAAGACAATTGTTCGATCACTTGAGCTTGCAGGAAGTAAAACTGGCTGACATGGACGAGCAGAGTGTCGAGGTACGATGCACGGTTTATAATACTGGTTCAGACAAAAGTTGGGTTGTAACGGTGTGTGTTTGTAACTGTTTTCTGTAGATACACTGCAGAGTATTATCGTGTTGGTGAAATGTATGTGTTGAATACTAATTTGGTTCTATTTGGTGTAGAGTATTGCGGAGGTGTTTCGCTGCTTCATTTGTATGGAAAAGCTGCGAGATGCTCGTCTCTGCCCCCACTGCTCCAAACTCTGCTGCTTCAGCTGTATACGGGTGAACACACACACACAGAAAGCTACATGAAGCCTCCGCTAAACACAGGATCTGTGCAGTGGAGTAAAACTGCATTGCTCCAGAAATCCAGCTGTACCTGTTTATCTGTTTTTGTCAGACTTTTTTTTTGTCAGTGGCTGAGAATATAGCTATGTCAGTATATGTCCCCCGTCTATCACATACATCCTTATTAAACCTCAAGTTCCAGATTGTTTTTTTTTTTTATTCCCCTTTGTTTTCTTTTATGGTTAACTTCAGTGTTTTGGAGTCTTTCCACTGTAGCTTGGGGCACAAAATGGGGGTCTTGCTTCAACATTTGTGTACTGTGTTAGTAAATAAACAATTTAATTTTGTGTGGCAGCGCTGGCTGACAGAGCAGAGGGCATAGTGCCCACATGGCAGGTATGTTTCGCGTCCAGTCTGTGTGAAGGTGTGTGTGAGTTAGA
>JBCNYG010000008.1:20601175-20615749 GCA_039654305.1 Porochilus rendahli | reverse complement strand
TGTGTGTGTGTGTGTGTGTGTGTGTGTGTGTGTGTGTGTGTGTGTGTGTGTGTGTGTGTGTGTGTGTGTTTCAGGATGGGAATGGTGTCGTTCGAGGAAATTACCTCTCGGTTTTCCTGGAGCTGTCGGCCGGCCTGCCTGAGACCTCCAAGTAAAGAACTGTTGTGTTCAGTCGGATGTTTAAGTGATCTCGGGTTATAACTCGTACTTGCAGCTTCAGTGTGTGTGTGTAGAATTTAACCTGTGCCTTTTTTCTAAATAAAGATAATGATGATGATCTTCAGCTGCAGCACAGCTGTGTGTAATTTAGCACTTTCAGGTTAAATCTGAGCTCACCTGTATGCAGGTACGAGTACCGTGTGGAGATGGTACACCAGGCTTCCAACGACCCCACCAAGAACATCATCCGAGAGTTCGCGTCAGACTTCGAGGTAGGGGAGTGCTGGGGCTACAACCGCTTCTTCAGACTAGATCTGCTCGCTAGTGAGGGTTACCTCAACATGCAGACTGACACGCTCATCCTGAGGTGTGTGTCTGAGACTATACTCCACATCATGCTCAGAGTTTTACCATGCAGAGCTTTCTGTGAATGAGTGTGCGTGTGTGCACACTGACGTCCTGCAGGTATCAGGTGAGGTCACCCACCTTCTTCCAGAAGTGCCGGGATCAGTACTGGTACATCAGCCAGCTGGAGGCAGCGCAGTCCAGCTACATCCAACAGATCAACAACCTGAAGGAGGTGAGAAAAGAAAAAACACACACACGCACAAATGCATGTGTCTCTTGTTGAGAGAGTGTGTGTGTGTGTGTGTGTGTTTTGATTTGATCAGAGGTTGGCCATTGAGATTTTCCGCAGGCAAAACTCTCGGAGTTCATCGCCACCGGATCACCGCATGTGCCAACCCACATCCAGCACCGCATCCACATCGGGCCGAGACTCCCGCCCTGGAAAGGGCACTACGGTAGAGGAGGGTCAGTCACTAGTAAACGGAGAGCAAACTAAAGTAGAGGAGGAGGAGGAGGAAGAGGACAAGACGCAGCATGAAGACTCTAATGTAAGAAGAGATTCGGTAATAGTGATGGAACCTGATCTCATATTGGGATGTGGGCGTGTCTGTCTTCATGTATGGAAGTCACTGATCTCTGTATACCGAATTACACTTTTACAAGCTGAGTGTTGCTCATCTTAAACATTGTCTTTGCTCAGGCACACCTGCAGGTCAGCAGACACACCCACTTCCCAATGTCAAGGACATTTATTGTTTGAATACGCATTTGAATGCTTGATTCTGACTTGTTCAATCACACGAGTTGATGTGTTATTTCATGATCGCACACCTTTAGAGTGTATCATTAGTAGAGACTTTCATGTATTTGATTAATTTCCCGAAACGCGTAATCCTTTGGGGTCGGGGGAAGCTGAAGCCTATCTTGGCTGACTCTGGGTGATGTCGGGTTACAACCTTAACAGCTCACCTGTCCACCAAAGGACAACACATAGAACCATGCATACTCACACCTAGGGGCAATTTGGTTCAGGCAATCATCCTAATGTGCATGTTTTTGGACTGTGGGAGAAAACCAGAGGAAATCCACACAAGCACAGGGAGAACATAAAACTCCACACACACACGCAAAAAAATCCCACCCTCATTGTGCCTGGGGAGTCAAACCCGGGACCTTCTTTCTCTGTGGTGGACGTGCTAACCACTACACCACCATGCCGCCCACAATTTATTTTTAATAAGTATTTTAAGGAGTGCATTATTGTACGTTATCTCATATTTCCCCTCCAGTTATTCCCTGGATGTTATTAAATCACCCTGCTTAGACTTGTTTAGAAGTTCTGCAGTGTTATCCATGTTTGTTGGTGATTAAAATTAGTCCTGTATCATCCCTGAAATAACATGGACAGATCCACTATTCGGTACAAAGACTGTCACACCAGCAAACCCAGCTCACAGACATCATATCAGAACATGTCGAGCGAGGTCTGTTTAAAACGAGACGATAACTGCGTCCTGTGTACAAAAATAGCGACTGCAGATCGGGTTATAAATCAAACCTAATGACACGTGTGACGCGAGAAATTAATCTTTGTCACAAGAAAGGAGAGGAACTGCAGCTCTCTCAGCAAGACGTCCCGTCCTCTCATCAACATCTTCAGCTGGAAAGTGATGAGATGGATGACTGAGGATGGGGGGAATAAGAGGGTTACATTCTGAAAGAAAGTGAAGAGAGCTGTGGAGAAGGGTAATGTAGGGACAGTAATTTAATGTTTCTTTTAATAATAATTATTCTTCAATGTTTGTTCAAGGCTGTGTTGCAGTCTGAAATAACTTTAGCATCTCAGATTTATTCCTATTTATCAGAATAGTTTTGAAGGTGTTTATGAAACTACTTTTATTTTCTAGGGTCTATTTTACGTTCTTACTTTTAAAGCAAATAAATAATCATTCATTCATTTTGTAAGCTGCTTTATCCTAACTGGGGTCGCAGGGAGGCTGGCGCCCATCTCAGCCAACTCTGGGTGAGGGTGGGGTACACCCTGAACAGCTCGCCAGACCATCGCAGTGCCAACACTCACACAACCATTCGCACTCTAACAGCTAGGGGTGATTTGGAACAGCCAATTAGCCTACTGTGCATGTTTTTAGACTGTGGGAGGGAACCGGAGTACCCGGAGGAATCCCACACAAGCATGGGGAGAACATGCACACTCCACAAGCCTGGAATTGGAACCCAGAACCTTCTTGCTGTGAGAGAGGTGTGTTAACCACTGCGCCATGAAATAGAGTAGAGCTGAAATTCAAATCCTTTTTAATTCACTGTTAGTGCCCTACTCTCTGTACCCTACCAAGTGTCCTCCTGCGTACAGTAGTTTTATATTTGAGATCAATCCAAAAAGAAGCTATCGTGACTGTTTTTATTATTTAAAAAAATGTTTTAATCAGATTTGCATGCTCTTTAGCTGGAAATTAAAGTTTCTCTAACTGTACGATGTTAGGAGCTGTCCGACGGTGACCTGGAGGTGGACTGTCTAACCGGAGACGAGGACGTGAACCCTCTGGACGGTAGCAGCACGTCCGGCAGCTCCACCGCCACCAGCAACACGGAGGAGAATGACATAGACGAGGAGAACATGTGAGTGATGTCCATCACGTCTCCTTGACCAGCATTTTCTTTAATTTTTCCACCAGCACGTCTGAATGAATACATGCTCTTTAAGCGTTTCTGACTCCGGGAACCTGGTACTGGTTACTGCTGAGAATGTGATTCTAAAAAAAATAAAAAAAATCCAGTAAGTAGGAGCTGGACAGAGCGAGTGATGGCTGGCAGGAGCGAAAGCTGGACATCGTTAGCAGGTGCTGTATTTGTTGTGAGTGAGAGCTGAACCTGAAACACTGGAGTGAAGTGTTAAATCTGTATATTGAATAAAACCGGGGGGTTTATACTCTCTGGCTGCTTCTGTTTGTTTAAAGTGGTTCGTTTCCTGCTTTAGAAGTGCAGACAGTTGAGCCTGTGCTGGCATTTAGGAGTGAGTAGGCGGGACCAATTCAGCCTGAAAGGGCAGCTTTACCCAGAATTCCTCTCTTCTGCACTCAGTCTAATAAAAGCACAGCTTCTCTTACTGAGCTGAAAGTTGTGTGTGTGTGTGTGCGCGCGCATGCTGAAAAAGTGTTTGAGTATTTGTAGTGAGATGTCACAGTGGTGCTTCTGCCTAAAGCTACACATACACACAGAGTGCTCTCAAACCAGAAGAGAAAAATGAGTCATCAGAGCCCCTGCATCCAAATACCTCATTCTCTCTCTCTCCCTCCCTCTCTCTCTCTCCACACACACACTACTTGTCATGCACACATGAGCACGTACACTTCTTCACCCACGCACATTTCTCTTCACTCTTGTCTGGTTGATTTTGCTGCATAGCTCTTTGAGGTGTCAGCGCCGTGTTTGAGACACCGCACACTCTTGCACTGTTTCTGTGACTTTTAAGCGTCTACACTGACACCATCTCTGTCCACCACTGAACCACTACACACTTCACCACTGAACACAGCTGAACTCTGGGCCTCAGGGTTAGCCGGAGACCTCAGGACATGAGACGCGCGTGAACAAAACTCTGCTTTGCGAGAGAAGTTCACGTCCATACTTCAACACCTTCACTTCACTCCAGACATAGCGAGTGAGATAAGAAGTGTATTTAAGACAGAACTGATCCAGTGTAGTGTTTTTAGAATGGGTGAAAAGGTGTCTCTCTTATGAGTTTATTGTTTACTCTATCAAAACATTACACGGGAAGACAGGAGCCACGGTATTGCACCTTTCTTTGATCCAGCATGAGTAGTGTTGTGTGTTTTCCTGTCATGAACATCTTCTTTTCTACCAGGTCTGGAGAGAACGATGTGGAGTGGGGAGGAAACATGGACTTGGAGGAAGGAGAAATTCCTGATGATGTCATAGGAGCCACAGGTGATCACCACTTCATTCCTCAGTGAATGGGAGTGGCCTAAAGTTTAAAGGTGGTGATTGTTTGGGATTTTCACAAAGTATTTATATCTTCTGCTGCTTATTTGTATCTGATGAGATTTAATTCTGATGTTAAGTGATGCTGTGATCGTTCAGACAGTTTGTGTCCTACACTGAGCCTCATGTTTCCTCCCCTGCTGTTCAGGAGGCTCTGGCACAGGTGTCCGGGGTTCGCGGAGGAGTGCAGCTGGAGCTACAGCCAGTCTGCTGGAGATTGACCCGGTCATCCTGATCCAACTACTTGACCTGAAAGAGCACAGCCATGTGGAGTCTCTGTGGGGAATCCAGCCCCGCCCACCCGCCTCACTGATCCCCAGTCAGGGTAACATGCTTTAATTTTGCCTACTCATACTATAATTACAGCACAAAGTGGGTGTAAACCCTGAGGCTTTGATTATTAACTATAAAATCACTAAACACACAGAGCAACACAACTATTTATTTATTTATTTAGAAGTAGGAAACTGTGTTAAAACTCAATCTGTTTGTGCAGCGGCCTTGGTTTCAGCCCGGAAAGAGCGAGATCGTCGTTCACAAGCCGTGCGCCGCTCTGCACCAGACTTAGCCGTCCTGACCCGACTTAAGGCCCAGATGGTGGAGGTTCGCAGCAGGATGGCGAATGTGAAGGGGCAGCTGGAGGCTCGTGCCAGTATCCTTGATGCTCGCGTCAATCCTCTGCGCACGGTTCGGGATCACAGCAGCACAACTGAACCAGAATCTGCAACAAGACGCAAACCACGAGATTTGGACCTACTGTTTAAAGTTCCTGGGGCGAGCCGACACACACGCCACGGTACTGGATAATCCAGACGAGGATCTATTTCAGAGATTATTTCTGTTAGCACTGTAATGCACTGCAGCATGTGTGCGTGTGTGTGTGTGTGTGTGTGTGAGAAATAGGTGGCAAGAAATCCATCTCTCCCAAGCAGGAAGTAGGAGGAGCAGTGGGAGGAGTTTCTCTGCGCCAGAGTAGTGAGGCTGTGGAGAAGGAGCTGATGGGAGCTGTGGGAGACGTTCTCGAACCGTCCCTGTGCCCTGGAGATGGACCCTCCACTGTGGAGAGTCAGTATAAAACCACTGTCACCCCCTACCTTCTCTGCACGGCTACTGTTTTTGTCTTTTGATTTTTGTTTTTATTGGTCCGTAGGTTCAGTGAAATCTCTGAGCACACACGCATCCCCTCCGTCTGTCCCCGGTTCCTCTGAGAACCGACTTAAACTGGATGAGTCTCTGTATGGAGCCGCTGGTAGCGACGCCTTCAACCTCCCTGTGCTAAGCACAGCACCACCTGCAGGCAGTAAACAGCGCAGGACCACCTGCAACGCGTAAGTGTTCATATAAAAACACTCCCCACTCAGCAGGGCCCGGCATGCTCCAGTGCATTATGGGTATTTACATGCAGACTTTCGTTTTGTTAGCTCAGTGACTTTAAACAAAATAGTAACATTTAGTTTTTTTGTAAAAACATGCGTATGTACACACACAATCACTATTCTTTTGCTTGTGTTTCAGTGCAGCGCTGCTGACTGACACATCATTAGATTTCGAACATGACTGTTCCGGAGACATCCACCAATCACTTCTGAGTCTCACAGAGACGCCGTCTTCATCCTCACATCCTGAAGAAGGTGATGACCACACACGCCACCTACAGTGTATAGTTGGATCCATCATAGTCGGAACACCATACAGTGATGTGTGTATGTGTGTGTAATGTCAGGATTGCTGTGTCAGAAACCATCTGCGCACCTGTTGCCAGGTATGAGCAGTGACAGTGAAGTGGAGTGTGATCCTGAGAATGAGGATGACACGGGAGTTCTGGAAGATGGAGAGGTTCTCCCAATGCCTTGCTCAGGTTCTTATCCCAACACAAACTATTGAATGTTATTTTTCCACAGCTGCAGTCTGTGGTGTGTTTACTGTTTATTAAAGGTGAATTGTGTGTGTGTTTATGTTTAGGAGAGCAGCTGATACTGGATGATCTGAGTTTTGTGAGCGAGGAGAACACTGAGAGGTGATCAGGTGGCTCCAGACCGTGTGTGACCATGTGTGATTGTGTGTAGTTTGCACTTCTTTAACCTGATTTCAAGAATGTATCCCATGGTCTTGTGCAGGAAGTAAACAGAATCTTGATGAATTCTTGAAGGAGCAGTGTGGCCAAAAATCAAACCTTCACTCAGTCCCATTCGAAATGTGGACTCCACTCACCAGACTTTAGGTCACACCCCTCTCTGAGGGTCTCTG
The DNA here is from genome assembly GCA_039654305.1 of Porochilus rendahli. Taxonomy (NCBI): domain Eukaryota; kingdom Metazoa; phylum Chordata; class Actinopteri; order Siluriformes; family Plotosidae; genus Porochilus; species Porochilus rendahli. The sequence goes on along the minus strand of JBCNYG010000008.1, from coordinate 20,608,975 downwards.
AAAGTGATTAAAGATCTCGTCTTTCTGTCTCTTTCTCTCTCTGTATAAAACGTGTGTTGTACAGTAGCTGTTTGGGTTGAACTGAATGGAGGTCATGAGGGTTTAATCTGAGGCCAGTAATGTTGCTCCTAAGGGAATTAGAGATCTGAGGATTTAGGCACAATCAGTGAAGGCTGCTCCTCTCCTTCCTGTAAACATCATTCTTTATATTTTAGTTTATTCTCCAGTTAGAGATCATTTTATTTCCTTGTGATCTCTGACTGTGTGAACACTACACTACTCCTTTTGATATTCTCTGCAGTGCTACGCTTTTATTTCCTATCCACGGGATGAAATATTTCTTTGTGCACAATTTCCTCCTCCAGCAGGAGGCGCTTTCGTGAGAAAGCATGCTTCTCACACACGCACACAGGCATGTATTTTTCAGCCTGTTACCATCGTTCTGCACCATGTCGCTGACTGTAAATAACCCTCACTTGCATCTGTGACTCACCCTCATCGCACCACTCGCAGGCGGGGCTTATCTGACGTTCTGCAGCTCTTCTTTATGAAGGTGCTTTAAAAAATCTTCACCATGACGATATTTTGTGTAAAATATTGTGATGTATCGCATTACTGATTATCAGCACATACTTGGTTCCACATTTCACTCTTCACCATTCTGTTCTTTTTCTTTTTCTCTTCAGTATTTTCTTTTCTATATGTCTGCACCGTGTGCTGTTTTCTTTTCATGTCATAATAAAAAATTTATCTGAAAGCGTGCTGTGTGTGTGCGCACATCTTTTGCTCTTTACTCCAAACTTACCTTAGGAGTCAACTTGGAGTTGAAATAATCAGATGGTGCTGATATCTTTTTTTTAACGTCCAGTTTTCAGAGATAAAATAACCGGAACTTGGTTTTACTGCATCACTCCTGCACTGGAAAGTTTCAAGAGTCTTTCACAGTGTGTCTTAGCTGAACACTTTTTTTTTTCTTATAAATTTACATTATTTGCAGTTTAGGAGTTATTATATTATTATTAATTATAAATAATAAGGTATCCAGCATTCTGCGTTTATAAGAAAATCTGGAGTAAACTGGATTTCTCTTCTTTTTTTAGTACAGCAAAATGAGTTTACATTCATTATTCACTCACTCATGCGCACACACACACACAGCTGCAGTGCTTTATGATTTGAAGAAAAACAAGGAGTTTAACTTGATTGCATTGTGCTTGCTTATTGCTCTTTATGGTGTTTTGGCTGCATCTTTCTCCACATTAAAGATCTTCCTGGATATTGTGGACTCGTCCTGCAGTACTTTGCTTGTATGCATGTAAATTTTCACAACTGCAAAGTTTCTAACCTTAGCCTGAATAGAACCTGTGACCCAGTCCTAGTTGGTGAACAGGGTGATGAGGTGCTGTATGCGTGTCCTGATTGCAGCTGCAGTTTCATTTCTCTCAAATTCTTTGTATAAAGGGGTGTTTGCTTTGTGTTCACTGCAAGCTTGTGTCTTTACTGTGAATCAGTGGTGATGTAAATGTTGTATGTAATACTCAAAGAAATAAAAATAACAATCAAAGTTGTGTGATTTGTCATTACATTTTATCTCTAAATGGGTCACTGTGTGTTTTGTTGTATGTCTCAGAGAGAGAGAGACAGAGATGTGCCAGCTTTAGTGAAATTTGGCCTTGGCTGTGTTTTTGTGGATGGCTGAGTGTTGGCATGATTTTTGTCCTCATCACGTCTGCTCTGTGTTTCTCCTGTCCTCTGGCCACACACACACACACAGATATAGAGAGAAGGCGGTGTCCTGTCCATCACGACGCTTGCTCACAGCTATTTGTGTTCTTTTCTATCTTAATTTTTACTAACACCAGCTGTCCTGTCCTTATAGAAACTACACACACACACAATTTGTAGTGAAATAGGTGCTCTGACCAGCTTCTGAGCAATATTTCTTTGTCAATTTTTTATCCAAATCTTTTATCATTTTTTGGGCAAATCACCTCTGTGTCACCTCTGACACTTAAAATAGCCGACAGGCTGAGAGCCAGGTCTTCATAACCCATCTCAAGTGGGTCATGGGTATTGATAGAGAGGCAGATAGACAGATGGATAGATGGATAGGAAAAATTTGGGATGCATGAATCCTAATCACAATATATAATTTTTAAATTACGCTGCCTGTACTGTAGAAAAGTGTTGGGACTGTAACCATGACAACAAACACCAGCAAGTTGTATCCTGCAAGTGTTGCACCTGACATGCAGGTGGATGGGTGATGACGTCACCGCGCGGCTGATGACGATTTCCTCCTCATGGTGTGAGCGCGTGACTATCAGCGCCAGTTCACAGGTAAACTACTATACAGTTTTAATAATGTACTAATCCAGTCACGTCACCCCTTCCGCCATTGCACAGCGGAAATCCAAAGATAGAATGTAAATATTCTTATTAACATGTTACTGCGGAGGTTGGAAGAGAAACCTGTTTCTGTCCAATAGGATGCGTCTGATCTGACCACGTGGTTCAGAAGTGACTAATTGGTTTCAGTGGTAGAGTGAGTTTATGGATTCTTAATTAACTTAAACAAAAACGACCAGAATTAATTTCGGTTTCAATTCTTAAACACCAGACAGGAATCGGAAAGCTTAAAGAGGATCAAACTGTCGGGTTTGGATCTTTTAAATTATGTTTTTCTCCTTCTCTTTCAGACAGCTCGAGTGTGAACCACCGGTCTAAAAGTAAACACTGGAGGTTGCACCGGGCTGCTGAAGCGGAAGTAACCGGATGTGCTTAAGCGGCCATCATGTGAGCCTCGCTGTTCTAAACAACCATAATTTTCCTCGACATTTTTTTATTGTATTACAACTTTTTTGTACTTTTTTTATTCTGTCTTGTGCAGCAATTAACTGTTCATACAGAAAAGGAGCTGGAAGTGGAAAAACATTTCATTAGTAAGTAGGAGGCCTGGTGAGCGGTACAGGGTGTACTCTGCCCTCGCCCAGAGTCGGCTGAGAGGGGCGCCAGCCTTCCCGCGACCCTATTTAGGATTAAGTGCTTCAGAAAATTAACGATGAAAGAGAGTACGTAGGATTTATAGTGTAATTTAATTTTGCCATTTGTGCCAAAATGTCGTGCAGCGTACATGGGACGTGTAAATCAAGCCATTGATTTGTCATTAACAGGTTTCCGCACAGTAAGCCAGAATTATTAAAAAAGTGTTTAGTGAACATGAGAAGAGAAAACTAGCGTCCATCAAAACATGAGGGCCGCGTTCCGACAGTTTTCATGAGAACAGGGCAGACAACAAGGCTCTGTCAGGGTGCTCTTTCTACATTATTTATTTTCCACAACTTCTTATGAAGCCTGTAAGTTAAATTGTGTTTCATCTGATCATTTGTAACCTCACGGTGGGATTTTGTTGGCGATTTTGTGGATTTAATCCCCACAGTGTATTCACTGAGAGGAAGTTTGGAGTGTAAATGTTCGTGAAGGTCAGTCCGTCACTGAGGTATTTTTACAAAATGGCTGCCGTAGAACATTGTTTATCTTCATGGTCGTTGTTTGTTTCTGAAATCTCTGCTGTTGTCAGTATTTTCAGCTCTTTACTGGGGAAAGGATTTACATGACTGATTCTCAATACTGCAAATCAGATGAATTCTAATTTGCTTATTAATTACATCATTGACCATTTGCATAATTGATACATTTTAAGTGTTTTCAGTAAAGCGAAGTAAAAGAATCTCTAAGGTTTATTAGAACATTTATCCCTTAAAAACAAAGTGTGTGTGTGAGAGATAAATGCGTAAACACTGCAAAATAACCTCAACCTTCTCTCACAACGAGAACATCAAGCCAGGGTTCAGGTTCGATTACGTTTTTATTAAAACAAAAGCTGGTCCACGGATTCGAACCTACAAGTTAGCAGATAATTTGCTCCAATTGCTGTGCTACCCATCCACGTTTTAATCATTTAGACTGCGCCACCTGTAGGAGTATAGAGGAATAACGTGTGTTCGAACCCTTCATTCAGTTCTTTCAACTGTGGATGTCGTGCTTTAGATGCGAGGAAGCAGACCTCCCCACTGTGTTTGTGTGTGTGTGTTTGAATAAAGTTCACTTTAGTGAGTCTCTAAAGCACTTATGCCTCACAAATATTTCCATTAATAACTCAGTAATACTGAAAGTTTTATGTATTCTTGCGAGCTTCTCGCTGTGCCATCCCCTCTGGGCAGCTTTCCTCTTCCCTCTGCTTGAGTTATGTGTCCTACGCTTTAACAATCAAGGAACAAAGACCAAAAAAAAGTCACTAGCAGCACATCTTAAACATTTACATGACTTTTTGTGTTAAGCTGAGCACCGAACTATGTTCCTACAGGAGGAATAGGAACATCATTGGAGTCGCAGTGACGTTACACCACAAAAAATGAACGTTTAATCTGAAAAGAGCAGTTCATGTTTGCACCTGATATAAACATCTGTACTTTTAGAAATAAAAGGTTTATTTCTGTATTTATTCCAAATCATTTAGACTTCAAATTCGTTAGAATCCTTATATATTTCTCAATCCAGATGTTTCCAAGTGAACCAAGCAATAATTAGCAACTGCACGGCGGACTTGGTCATGAATGTGGTGTAGCGGCGGTGTGGTGGCTTCAGTTGTGTAGAATGGGGTGAAGGGGAGTGTGCAGTCGATTTTTGTCCATTCATTCCAGATGGCGTTACTCTCACTGTGATTTGAGATGTTGGAATATTTCACAGAAATATGAAACTGCATGATTATGTAAAATTGATTTGGAGCGATCAGTTATTAACTCTTCAGTGCTGCTTTCAGATCACACTTGGCTACAACTCACTGATTAGAGAACTGGGTGTTGTGAGGTGTACAGCAAAAACACACATGTAACAGAATTATAATCTGTGTGTTTGTGTGTGTAATTGAGTGTGTGGTTTGATTAAAAGGCAGCATGTTTAATTAAATCGTCCTGCTGCATCACCAGGTCATGACAGGTGGGGACACATGCACACACACACACACACACACACACTCTCAGGGGCCTGTAATTAAATCTCTCTCTCTCACACACACACACACACCTGTACACCCTTCAGCAACCTGGGAGTAAGGAAATTAACACAGGCTTGTAAACACTCCACAGGGTCGCACTCATAAAGTGATAGAGCAATGATTGTGGTGTGTGTGTGTGTGTGTGCGTGTGGTGTTTGCTTTAATAATGTCTCCTGAAGATGATGAAGGAACTCTATAATGACTGTGGTCTCTGTTATGCACTGTATGATGATTATTCTGAAGTAATAGAAACATTTTCTGGATGATGGACAGGTCTGAATGTGTTAAACTCCTGGAACAGGATGAGATCTTGTCTTGAGGATTTTCCTTCTGGCGTCTGTTTTAAGCGGTTTAAAGGTTCCATGTGAAGGTGTGTGAAATCATTTGTTGATGTGGAATAATCACATTATTTTACAGACCATTTCTACACAAGTGTTGTGGTGTCGAGTGTTCTGGTTGCTGTTGTGGCTTCATGTCAGGACGGGGTTCTGCAGTGATCCGTCCTCCACACTGAGCACTAGGAAGGAAGGAAGCGTTCCTCTGCAGGAAAACACACTTCTCCTCCATCAGACTTTTACTGCAGGTTGGTGATGATAATATTAATAGTAATAACAACAGTAATAATAAATAATAACAATATTAATGTTAATAATAAATACTAATAATAAATATTATTAATAATAATAAAATATTAACAATATCAATAATAATATTATTTATAATAGTAATAATAATGTGAAATTGCAGTCTTTTCCCACATATTTTGGGTATTTTTTGCATTGTATTTTTTATATATATTTTTTATCTTTTGAATTAATAAAATCAGCTTTTGTGAAATTTTTATTTTTTAACATTTTTCTTTTTCAGTGCAAAATATTTTCATATTTTTAAAAAAGGAAATAAATGTATTTTTTTTAAGAGTTTCAGGGGTGTATTTCTGGTGTGTAAATATAAACATAAGGGTTATTAAATGATTTATTTCATGAATAGGGTATTTGTGGTGTGTAAAGAGTTGGAGTTGAGTTGACTGATTTGAGTCGAGGTGTTAAAGGATAAATAAAGCCTCATTCTCAAATTCCAGAAGTAATTAGTGATTAGGATATATAAATCAATAATCGTTATATTTCTTATAATCAATTACCATGTAAATTCCGATTACCTCATTATTGTCATCATTCAGGTTTAAAACTCAATTTGTTTTCAGATCCTGAACTATATCTTCGTCGTTTAGATCTTCAGTACAAATTCACACACAAAGGACACACACTTCTTACACTCTTTATACATGATATTCACCAGATATACATATTTATAATAAATACTACATTAGCACAGAACACACACTCTCTCTCTCTCTCACACACACACACATATATCACTATTTACTTTGAGCTAATCTGGACGATGTTCGGTGGGGTCTCTCGTGCGCAGGTCACTGAGGTTCCTGGAGGAGCCGACGCTGATGTGACGCAGACGAAGTCGGATTTGACTGCGATGCGACGGCACTCCATCACCAGGAGAGGCGCGTTGTGTTTGCCATCCACTACCCGAGCGGGAAACGGAAAACAAAACACTCAGAGGTGTGATGAGTGTGAGGGCAAGGTGTGTGTGCATGTGTGTGTTTTAAAGACTGACATCTTTATCTAGTCTGTGAAAGTCAGTTTCAAAAGTTCGTCTCAAAAACGATCCACACCTTGCACTTTCCCACACGGACAGCAGGACGCCTGTAGATGTTTGAGCTGAATGTTCCTGACGTTATCATGTGTGTTCACATAGTCCATCTCAGTTTTCAAGTCACCATCCTACTGCTAAATCTTTGGAGGTGTTTGGAGATCTAAGGTGGAGTTAAACCAGAGTTCATCCAAGATGGCGGCTCTCTAAACTAGCGCTCCAGTTCTATCTGCTGAAGGTTTTTTTAAAACTCTAACACGTCACTCGGATTTACTGTAGAAATAAGGAACGACTTCGTACTTAACGCCGTCGCGCTAATGATGTTCTTCTCTACCGCTAATCGAATATGTGTGTAGGGAGTGTATCACTGCTGTTTTTATTCATCTCTCCTGTGTTCAGTGTGGAGCGAGGTGTCGTTTGGAGAATGTATCGCTAGCCTTCGTGTTGTCCATCAGTCACATGTATAACGTGGGTAGGGTTTTTTTGGGCACGCGAGTCTTTGATCAGCATATTTTTAAAAACAAGCACCTGGTCAAAGAACATAAACGTTCCTAAATTCCGGATGTAGAGAAGTACCGAATGGTGGATTGTACATTAACCAGGGTCTTAGATAAAAAACACCAACATTAATGTTTCATCAAAGTCTGATTATATCCTTAAGTTTCCAGCTCAGAAGCACCGATGTGTACAGTATGTCTCTATAATGTAATAGTAGCGGCACTGCTGCCTCCCCCTACAGCTTCATTAAGGTACTACATATATTCAGCAGTCAGACGATTCATTGCTGCGCGAGTTCGCTCTGGGCCACGCCGTGGTGATAACAGGACTTCCTGTCACGTCCAAGAGAGTTCACGTGACTTTTAGAACTTGTTAGCTCGTTCATCCTCTGTGAAAATAAAGAAGCGGCTCTCACACAGTTGAACGCTTCTCGGCTTTCAGGGTGAAGATGTTTCGAGTTTGGCTGAATTGCTCCTTTAACAGGATCCAGTGATGAGCATTGTGAGAGAAACATTACTCTGCAGTGCTGACAGTCTCATGGCTTCAGTAGGTTCATTATTGCTTACAGGAAGTAA
>JBCNYG010000008.1:20578513-20601075 GCA_039654305.1 Porochilus rendahli | reverse complement strand
GCGTGCGTGTGTGCGTGCGTGCGTGCGTGCGTGTGTGTGTGTGTGTGTGTGTGTGTGTGTGTATGTATTCATGGCACGTCCTCCATTTCAAGTACAATTTAGAATTAGATGTAGAGAGATGACATCATGGCTGAAGAGTTAATACACAACTCTGTGCGCATTTGAGATTTAACTATCACGTTAGTAAGACAGTCATACACACAGCCACACCCACAAAAATACATATATACATGTTTTACTATAATTCCATTAAATATGTCTGTGCCCCTTGAGCATTAAGTCAGGAAACGAGGGAGAGTGTGAACACTTGTACACTTCAGTGTGCACTTCAGGACAAGACGCAGAACCTCAGAGCGCTGTTTTTTCTTACACATCGACCCGTTTGTGTAGAGCCATCGTGACGCGCAGGTGATGACTTTGTCCTGTCGCTCAGGCTCACTGGACCTCGGAAATAAACAGCGAGGACTGCAAGTTGTGATTGGTGTTTCAGTATGAGAACATTCCAGAAAACGGTGGTGCTTGTTTCTGTACATCCTCCCCGTCAGGAAGAACCGTGTGTGAGGAGGATTCATGGATGTTCTGTTCGGCTTCTGAAGGAACTGGGATGATGAGTGTGGAAGGTTTCACACATAGGAAGGAGACACACGACTTCCTGTTGGACAGCCTCTCAATCATGGGTAGGGTGTGTGTGTCTGTAATGATACTTTTCCATAATGTTTCATAAAATCTTAATTACAGTTAAATCACTTCTATTGTTCAAATAGTCTTCCTTCTGCCTTTAGGCCACGCCCCTACCTGAACAGCTCCGAATTGTGTTAGCTCACTAAGCAGACATTTCTGATTGATCGTGTTTCTGCTCCCTGTCTTCTCGCTCTCACCCACACAAACACACTCTGCTGTACGATCTGGCTATAATCTGGATGTTGTGGTAAACACGCCAAGCGTTTCTGCATCTGTACTTCTGTTATTTAAAATAATCAGGATCGGGTTTTAAACAGAATATTGTTTTCCTGATTTTATGTTTACTGTCTGTCTAAACACTTTAATCATGTGCCGTTCTGTCTTATGTATATATATATATATATATATATATATATATATATATATAAACTTTTTTTTAATAAACTAGGCAGAAACGACATGACTGGGAAGGTGGTATCACATGTCTGATAAGAAACCAAATAAAGTATCAGATTCTTTAAACAAATAAAAACTCAAAGGCAGACAGTGCCGTCCTGGGGAAGAGAATTCTACACACCGATCTAACTCCTTTATCTAACAAGTCACGGGGGTGTGTGTGTGTGTGTGTGTGTGTGTGTGTGTGTGTGTGTGTGTGTGTGTGTGTGTGAGTGAGTGAGATAAGGGGTTATGTGAGGAGAGGGTTTAAATGCCATATTCATGTGTTAAGTGTGGGAGGGCGACTCCGGGCCGTGCTCTGGCGTAACGCAGCGGCTCGGGCACTTGAGGCCGGGAGCTCAGTACACGGCGGCGCTCGCCCCTCTTTCGGATATGCTGCTTTTCCACCATCCTGCGCTCCAACTCTTCGTCCATCCTCCTCTTTCTCCGTCCCTGCTGAGGGAACAGAGCCGCTGCTTCCACCCAGCGTCCACTACAGGACAGGATCTGAGGTTTGGGACACAGCCGACGCGGACCTCCTCCTCCCAGCCCCGGGCCTGATGTGCTGGGAGTGGGACAGAGGCAGCCACCAGGTGAGAGTGGCAGATCAGGCCCCGTGATGCTCAGACTCGTCCGGTCCGTGAAGGAGTCAGTGCGCTCTTCATAGGCCAGATCAGCGGGAGCTGAGCACTGCTGCAGGGGCCAGCCGCTCCGTAGTTTTCCTCCATTCTCCCCTCCGCCATCCTGACACATCAACTCCCCCTGCATCGCCTCGACATCCTCCTCTTCCTCCTCCCCTTCCTCCTCCTCCACTTCCTCTTCCTCCTCAGCATCCACTTCTTCCTGCTGATCGTCAGATGGGGGCGGGGCTCGCGGATCCCTGAGGAACACCACGATGACTGTGATGTTGTCGCTTGAGCCGGCATCCCGTGCTGAGGCCACAAGTTTGTGCGCAACCATGGCCGTGTCTCCGTTATTCTCCTGCAGGTGATCAGAGACGACGCGCACCGCCTCTTCCGGACACACCGTGTCATAAAAACCATCACACGCCAAGATCAGGTAATCCTCAGAGCCATCCAGAGGAAACAGGGCGTGGTCAGCATCTCCGCAGATGTACGGTTTGTGTTCCGAGTCTCCTAAACACACACAGAGAGGAAAAACATTAAAACGTTAATAAACATTGTTCATTTATAGTGTAATTTAACATTCCACTTCATTCACTCATCTTGTGATGTTTTCTGTAAATATAACGTATGGGAGGAGTCTACAGTGTCAGCCTGAGATAAGTCTTAACAGAGAAAGAGCATAAAGATCCCTGCTGAGGTAACAAGTGTTTATCGCTGCTGTGATGTTAAGAACTAATTTAATCCTCAGGTTTATATAAATATCCCTCACCCACCTCGCTGGAAATTACACTCTCCTGGAAATTACAGTGGGTCATGTGATCGAAACTGAAAAAAAAGTATAAAGTCCTCGGCTCTAGTTTTACCTCTGGCTGAGCCTGACACTGGAGACTTCTTCCATACGTGTTACGTTCCTGAGAGTAACTGTTACGGAACCACGGCGTGTATAAAAACTACATACCAATGGCTCTCGACACGGACAGGCTCCCGTTCACTCGCCACGTCCCGAACCAAATCACACACCCCCCCAGAGCCTCGATCCTCCGCTTCTCATCCTAAACACACACACACGTCAGCAAATCCGTCTCTGTCCCGAGAGCCGAGAGCGCTGCGGTACACATCACAGGGCTGTGTTTATAAAGATCGTACTCCGTGGTATAGACAGGGATAGAGATTATACACATTAATATTAAGAACGTATTACAGGGGAATGCTGCAATCTGATTGGCTCAGTATGTCAGGATAGTAGATGTCTGGTAGCGGTGCACTGGGTAAAGCTCTGGGTTACTGAGCAGAAGGTTGAGGGTTCAAGTCCCAGTACCACTGAGCTGCCACTGTTGGGTAAGTGTGTGGGAGTGAGGAGAAGGAAGTTGAGGGTGGTATGAGTGTATTGGGGTGAATGATTTACCTCTCGGTCTGGTTTGTGGGGTTTCATCAACTCCACAACTTGTCCTTTTCTCACCAGCATGGCCTGTGAGTCTCCGAGCCAGGCGACATACAGAGTTTGGCCTCGCAGGAAGGTCACGACACCAGTGGTGCCACACCGCAAGTTCTAACACACAGGAGGGGGAGGGAGCGAGAAAATCAGACCACAGTTGTATAAGCCAAGGATCCTTGAAGATAGATATCAGCCCCAGGACATTGCATGTCTCTCCCCCACACACACACACACACCTCGCGTGATGCTTTTTGTACAAAACGCTCATCCGTGACTTTGAAGGCTCTGCGAAGAGCTTCTCTGGGGTCCTGACTGAACATCTCCTGCTTCACCAGGTTGACATGAAGATGATTTGCAGCATAGGTTGCAGCATCGACACCACCGTGGCCATCGAACACAGCGAAGTACGCCTGCTCCTCCTGATCCTGCAAACAAGCCCAAGCTGCCTTCACATCACCCTTTTATTAACATCACACCTCAGATTATAGGTTAAAAAAAATCTAGAAAAATAAATACATTTACTTTTATACCTATTACAGATCGACACTCGTCTCCGCCTCCTCCTGTTTAATCACATCTATTAACAAATGTTAAACTCAAGAGTCCTATTTCATTTTCATGATAAATAAAACCTGTGCCTTTTGTCTCTACCAGTCAGTCCAAGAAAAAGGGGTGTGGCCTTTGTGCCAGATGTATGGCGACTGATACAGCAGTCAGTAAAAGGGGGCGTGAGTAGTTTCAGTCGATGTGAGAAGGGTGTGGTTTCTACCTCATGAGTCCAAGTGTCACATCAGTTTTATATAAGGGGGTGTGGCCTAATGTTAACTGTAATTGGATATCTAAAAATAATGTAAGTGGATGGTGTGTGTGTTATAATGGGGTTGTGTAAGTGTTTTAAATGCACAGTGAATGAAGAGACACCGCTGACTCATTAAACTGCAGCACAAACCTCAAGTGTAATTCATCTGCAGCACTCAGTGCACTTTAAACCATTTAATCCTCACAAAACCTGAGCAACACACACACTAATTCTACTGACACCCATTCTATTATAAATGAAACATCGTTCTTTGAGTGCAAATAAAACACTCAGCTATAAATCAGGTTTAATAACGAGGAGATTAAGAGTCGTTATGTGACTTATATTTGTTGTGTTCATCTAATTACATCACTGTTCAGGAACCTGTGAGCACCAACAACATACAGGTGTACACACACACACACACACACACACAAATAATTAACCCATGTATAAACACGTACAGCTGCAGTCTATTTACTCTTCAGACAAAATTTTCCTTTATTAACATAAGTACAAGGGGTACAAGTAACAAAATAGTATATTTTGGAAGTGATCCACACATGGGATCCACGTGCAAATAATGTGTGAATATTCATCAGACACCCACTAGGGGGAGACATTTCATTATAATCATGCCGAGTTATAATAATGAATCTTACAGTCTTGGGCAGATTTTTTTTGGCAGAGGAACGTCACACTCTGTCTTTGTTATTTTTACACATAACATGCAAATAATTTGCTCCGACAGAATGGGATATAGCACTGCCCCCCCAATATCGAAATTGTTTTCAGTGTGCCACCTGTAGGATGACAGAGGAACAGCAATGTTCCTTGAATATTAAAAAAAGATAAATAAATATAAGTAAAAAAAAAAAATTGACTTTGGTGTTGGTGTGGTGATACGGAGCAGTGTGTGATGATTATTGAGCGCTATGTGTTCTTAGCTGCAGCTCATGTTTCGTCTGATAGAGACGGAGTCTCTGTGTTTCTGCTCTTTAGCTCCAGTAAAAGCTCTTCGTTCATCAGCAGCATTAAAGTGAGTCTCGTTTACACACAAACGCTTCATTGATTCAGTTCAGTGCTGTTAAAGATGAACACGAGAAGCTTCATCAGGGGATAACGCACTCAGGGTCCGGGTTTGGGAGAAATACGCCTGCACCTCCACTACAGACGTTTCATAGGAAGCACCAACTCCTCCGTCCTGAGTGTCTTTTAGGGATCACTCTTTAGATCTATACCGCTGTAGCTGTTGCAGCCGTCAGTCCTGCTCGTGAATGTGCGGGTTTTGTTAGAGAGGGTTCGGTGCTCTCGCTGAGTTCTTACCCAGGGTGCAGTTCAGGTAAATTAATCGAGTAACGAGTGATGAGAAAGACAAACATTGCATGTACAAATGATGCTGAAGGATCTAAATGTGACTCCTGTAAAACATCCTGTTTGGTTAAAATATTACATGATGACGTGTGTGTGTGTGTGTTACCTGCAGGTTAAAGAGCGTGTTAAAGTCGGGGATGATGACGTGCCTGTCTTCCATTTTGCGCCGCATGTTTTTAATGGCGTGGATGGAGGTCTCGTAGTACGCTTGAGAGCGACGTCGTGGTGGAAATCCCTTCAACCACACACAGCAGGTCTCACATAGTTTATTAAAGACCAGACGAGCCAGTTTCACTGCTTCGATCTCTGCAACACACACAGAAAATGTTTCAGTGGTAGAAAATCTTAAACACACTGTTGACACTTTAGAAAGATCAGAGTTCAGGTATCATAGATCAAAAAAGGAAAAGACTCTAAATGTGTGCATGAGAACTGAGAACATGAGGAAAAGGCTACATCTGCAACGAGATGAGAGAGAGAGAGACACACAGGAAGAGAAAGACATGCAGATGGAGAGAGACTCACAGATAGACATGCAGATGGAGACAGTCATCGTGAGACAAACAGAGAAAGACATTGAGAGAGACAGAGAGACGCAGATAGAAAGATACAGAGAAAGACGTGCAAATGGAGAGATAGACACAGAAAGACATGCAGATAGAGAGACATATAAAGAGAGAAAGACATGCAAATAGAGAGACGGAGACATAGATAGAGAAAGACATGCAGATAGAGAGAGACAGGCAGATAGAGAAAGATATGCAGATTAAGAGAGGGACAGAGACACAGAGAAAGACATACAAATAGGGACAGAGACACAAAGACATGCAGATGGAAGAAACAAATACCTACGTATGGAGAGAGACAGACAGATGGAGACAAACACAGATGGAGAGATACAGATGGAGAGAGAGATACAGATGGAAACAGACAGATGGACAGAAAGAGACAGATGGAGAGACACATGCAGATGGAGAGAGAGGTGAGATGGTGAGATGACTGAGTTTTTTCAGTGTTTACTGTGCAGCTGATTTTTTTAAAATCTGCAGTGATGTAGGATCTGATAGCAGTTGAAGATTCGGGTTGTGGGTTTTTATACCGATGAATAATCCTGTTGGAGAGAAACCGTTTCATGTTTAATGAGGTGCCGTATGAACCTGGAGCATTCAGGAGAGCAAGTTCGGGGAGGATCAGTTCTTATCCTTGTGCTGTTTGAGGTTGTATTCAGTATTTAGAAACGCAAGTGAAATCGCTGCTCTTTATTGTTCAGAGTTCATCAGGTTTGTGCTTTCAGGTTATATAAGATGGTTTATACGGACACAGCGTCCCTCCTCCTGCCTGTGGGTGTAGTTTATATTTAATCTACCGCGTCAGGTGAACAGACGCCCTGAGCCAGACATCCGTCTGTCTGTCCATTTCTTTAGCATGTGACGTTTCACACTGAAGTGTACAAGAAGTAACACTTCATAAATCAGGATAGAAAGGAAGAGAGAGAGAGAGAGAGATGAGAGAGACACAAAATGAGACATAAAAAGAGAGAAACGAAGAGAGAGCTGGAGAGAGATCAAGAGAGAGACAGACGGAGAGAGGGAGACAGGGCTATTCTACATTAACAGGACATCTGAAAAACCCTAAATCTACTTTAAGCTCAAAAACCTTTGTGCACGCGCACACACACGCAGTTCTGACTTTAGCACAAACAGATAAAGATGAAATATAAATCTTGGCACCATGAACAGGTTTATATTCCAAGTCCAGTTCTGGGTTTATATTCCCGTCTCTGGTTCTGTTCTGGTTCTTCTCTGTGTATCTCAGTGTCCTGGCTGCAGTGCCGGAGTTCTGGGTCTCTTCACCTACTGTATCCGTCCCAGTCTTGCCCTGCTGCTCATTACATTTCATTATCAAGTCTCGTTGAGTTGCCTACTTACTCACACCTCAGTTTCAGAACTCGGTACTGATCAGCTATTCACGGTATTTAGAATCCCACCACACTGAAGATTTATATGTATGATTTAAAACCTCGTCCCTCAAACGCTCTTTACATCACATCACCTCTAGTCACACAGGAAGTGGGTCAGTAATGTCGAGAGGAAACGTCTTTTACTGGGCAGAGGTGTGGAAGCCAAGAGAACCCTCACGCCTTTGGATCTGATCTGTGGACAAAAGCTTCGTCTCTGGAGAAGATTCTACCACTTAACATAAACGCAGCCCTCGCAAACCATCTGCTGGCATGCCACTCATGCCGGAGTGCTACAAATCCCTGCAGAATTCCACCACCAGTAAAAACACAAGGGCTAGAGAACTGAATCTGATACCACCACCACCACGACACACACACGCACACACATACAGAAGAAGAGGAGCAGAACTGTGAAGATCAGATGTTTGATCTCTCATTTGTCTGTCTGGAGCGTTTCTCAGTCGTCCTCACTTCCAATTCCTCTGCCATTTACTTTTGAATATAGAAAGTTGAAGCAATTCAGGCCAGCGTTAAGTTAGTAAGTGACCTGATTCTGCAGTCGAATAGGAGAGTTTAAATTGTGCAGCGTGGCCTACATTCGGGGCGAACGCCAGCCGATTCTGAGGACGGATTCCGAGTCTCTCCCTGTTTCAGCCTCTCTAAGACCTAAAATCGTCGGCTTTTGGGTCACGGGTGTCCTTGGAAATTACCCAGAAATGTCAAAGCCAATGTCGAGCAAGAGCAGCGCTCTCCATGGGACTCAGATCCACTTCAGAGATTTAAGAGCTTGTACATGCAGATGTGATGATGAGGAAAGATTATTATTATTATTAATAATAATAATAATAATAATCATTTATTGTTCTCACTGAAAACCATGATGTTTCACTTCCTGTTGAGTCACAATGTGAATCTTTGGGCTGAAGGTTCAGGGTGATTCATGATTCATCTGTTTTAGTGTTTTATCCTGGTTCAGGTCGCAGTATGAGGTGTTAACACACCCTGAAGAACACACACACACACACACACACACACAGTAATTTATCTTTGCCAGTCCACCTACCGGCTTTTTTTTTTTTTTAGGGAGGAAGCCAGAGAACCCAGAAGTAACCCACACTGAGCTCAGGGGGCAATAAAAAAAAGCACCTGAGAGCGGTGCTGACAATACCCCACTCCCCCACATATACACACACGCACGCACACACACACACACACACACACACACACACACTGACATTTATAAAAACACCTGTCAGTGAGACTTTGAGCTACTCAGCTAACATCAACAATCACTGGCTCTCTAAATCACTCAAAGTTCTCTGACCAAACGGATTCACGTACTGTCATGTTTCATGTGGATTTAAGCGACATGTGTAAATTTAGTGCTGGTGCTCAGGATGTTTTCGGTAACTAGCACTAGGGTTATTAGTGGAGAATCATCTGGAACTCCGTCGCTCTTACTTCACCATCAATGGAATGATTTTTGGAAATATTCTGCGGCGTTAAGGAGGTGAGAGATGACGATCTGGCTGATTCACAGTGAAGTCTGGATATCAGGGCTGATTAAACAGGGGACACTCACGAGGAACGCTTTCACTCTCTGTGCCGTCTTCTGTGGTCTTGATGAGGTGACAGCTGGATAGATCAGTCTGTAGAACACTGTCAGCTGTACCACGGGCCAAACCTGCCGCCAGCGGGAATGGACAGTTACTGGAAATGGAGAAAGAGAAACAAAGAGAGAGAGAAACAGAGAGAGAGAGAAACACAAAGAGAGAGAAAATAAAGCAACAGTTTTGTCCTCTAACAAGTAATCAATTCACTTTCCGTCTATAGATAACATTTCACATTTGAGTTCATATTGTACTAAACTGTGTGTATGTGACTGCATGTTAGTAGTGTGAGTGAGTATGTGTGTGTACACACGTGAGTGTGTGTATGCGGGTGTATGCATGTGAGTGTGTTAGTGTGTGCATGTGAGTGTGTGTATGTTAGTGTGTGCATGTGAGTGTGTGTATGTGGGTGTGTGCATGTGAGTGTGTGTATGTGGGTGTGTGCATGTGGGTGTGTGCATGTGAGTGTGTGTATGTGGGTGTGTGCATGTGAGTGTGTGTATGTGGGTGTGTGCATGTGAGTGTGTATGTGGGTGTGTGCATGTGGGTGTGTGCATGTGAGTGTGTATGTGGGTGTGTGCATGTGAGTGTGTGCATGTTGGTGTATGCATGTGAGTGTGTATGTGGGTGAGTGTGTTTGCCAGTGTGTGTTAGCGTGTGTAAGTGATACTGAAATGCAAGTAGTACATTTTAGAACAGGGGTCTCAAACCCATTTCACAAAGGGCTGCAGTGATATCTACGATAGATTCACCAATCGAGTGTTTGAAGACAGATCAGTTGATTAAATGAGCCAAGTCAGGTGTGCTGCTGCTTAGTTGAAACAAAAGCATGTAGCCACTGAAGCCCTTTGTAAAGTAAAAGCTTGTAAAGCTGTAAATTCTGCAAAGGTTCACATGGAAAAGTACAAATAGCTAAAGTTCATTAGTGTTTCATCAGTATGAAGAAATTCCAACACACACACAAACGAGGTGAGTGACATGTCACGACTCGCCAACATTCCTGAACATTCTCTACTGGAGGAGCACATGGCAAAGATGCAGAACGTCCATGTCTCTCACACTCTGAGTAACAAACAACTTACAGTGTGATAGAAAGTAATGGGGTGTGTGTGTAGATAGATATTTAATATCTGTGAGAAGGTCAGATACATTATGAAGTGTGTAGAATCTCAGTGTCTGTGTGTTCCTTTCCATTAGTGTGTATTAATTTGTGTGTGTGTTGATGACTTGTTGTCCAGTTGTGTTTAAGTTGTCAACATGGACAAACACCCTTCTGGAGAAAGGTTCAAACACAAACACCTGAGGGCTGCTGGGAAGAGTAAAGGAGAGGGGTCCAACCCCAGGGACCCTGAAGCACCTAAACATCACACACCCAGTGCCTGTGTTACTGCAGAGGACCTGGTGTACCGTACAAACTGGAGGGAACCATGTAGAAGCTCAGAATTCTTCAGAAGAACCTCAAACCATTAGAAACCAGGATACAGCCAGGTTCCAACAGGACGACAACCCCAACCACACATCAGAGTAGATTGTGGAACAGATACAACAGATAATAACGAAGCTCTTAGAAAGGTCTTAATCTCATCCTTCACATTCAACTGTGCACAGGGTTTAAACTCGGGGTTTATTCCACACTGACCGGAATGCTGTAAAGAGGGGATAACTCTGATATCCGACCAGAACTCTGACACAAGGTGTGCTGATGAACACTGAAAGCATCTACACATTCCACTACTGCCGGAACACACCACGCCAAATCACAGAAACGCCAACATTAATCCTGACACTCAGGAGGGGCGTGTAAACTTCTGACCTCAGCTGTACACACACACACACACACACACACGTCATCACTGTCATATCGTCCTCCTCCACTCAGGTACGGCTGAATCGTGTTCTCTCTGCTCTTGCAGCAACATGAGGCCACTGACGGATGCTGCACGTAACCATGACGACGTAACTATGACAACAAACGGCGGTGACAGGAATAGGAGGAGTGGACTCACTGATGTCCAATGCAAAGGACTCCGGGAACTGGGTATTTGAAGCAGGGCTTAACACACACACCTGTACTTCTATCTATGTGGGGACATTCATTATCGTAAAGCGTTCCCTAACCCCTTTCACAAACCTTAAACATCACAACTAAATGCCTGACCCTGACCTTTAACCCCTGACCTAAACCTAAGTCTAAACTTAACCCTCAAATAGCCATTGGAAGAAGTGAGGACCAGCCAAAATGTCCCAAAAATGACCTCACTTTGTAGGTTAAAATGGTATTCCTCAATATGCAGCATGCACGCACACACACCTACACACACACACTCAGCTGCTCCCGCGGACAGGAAAGTGGAACGTTGTGTCTCAAGGACACATCAATGACAGCCTGCTCTAAATGTGTAGATCCAAGGGAGGAGAAACCACCCACACACAGGCGCACAGGCACACGCACACACACACGCGCACACGCACACACACACACACACACAGAGCAGATGTGCTAATATCTAACACGTTTGGAAGTGTTAACATGAGGGTTGTCAGACATTTTAAAAGTAACTATAAACTGAAAGTGATGAGTGTGAATTATAAATGTGATTGTGGTTCCTGTGGAGGTCGTTTCAGTTCGGCTGCATCAGTGTAGTGAAGTGAGAGTGAGAGTGTGTATAAGTGGAGTGAGAGTGTAGAAGAGGAGGTATTTTGTATGAGGAGCGAGAGTGTTAATCTCCACTCTTTTACGGGAGGAGAAACACAGTAAACACGCCATCCAAATTCCTACATCAGGACGGAACCTCTTGCGCCCCAACACCCCCCCCCCCCCCCCAAAAAAATTCTAATTTAAAAATGCATCCCACATGAGAGGTTGAAGGAAAAAGAAAAACAGGCACAAAAAAAGTAGGTCGAGCTTAAGAGAGTAAATGATAAAGTACTAAGGGGATTTTCCATTTAATCTTCATCTCCCAAAATTCTCTTTTTAATAATTTCTATTATTCTTTTTTATTACCATCAGGATGTGAGATCAATCTGAATTATCTGCACACAGAAATGTGAGGATGAACAGATGAAAGAAAAAATAGTGAGGGTGAAAGAGGGATGGAGGACAGCCTGGGGTGCCTGGGGGGCATGGGGGGGGGGGAGTGTAGAGCGAGAGAGAGAGAGAGAGAGAGAGAGAGAGATGGGAGAGAAAAGACAAATTGCCATCACTTTTTGGGATCCACCTCCGCATTTCCATTCAGAGAAATCACACACACACGTCACCAGCCAGCAGGGGGGGGATCGAGGTGGGGAGTACTAATTGGCTGAAGCAACTGAGTCGAACCAATTGGAGTGCTCCATTTACTGAGCAACGAGAGAGAGAGAGAGAGAGCGAGAGAGAGAGAGCAAGGTAGCGCGACAGAGAGGAAGCGAGACAGAGAGAGGTAGGGAGAGAGAGGGAGAGAGACAGAAAGAGAGGTAAAGAGAGAGACAGAGACTTAAAATAGGAAGACCATTAGCACCATATATAAATTCCATCTCTCGCTCGCTCACACACACCTGCAGTCCATGGGATTTTCCTTTGCATCTTTGCGCGCGCGTGTGTGTGTGTAACAGCTCTCCCCCTGAGAGTCCCTTCAAGCTCCAGCTGCACAACCATCCATTATTACACAACACTGAGAAGCGTACAGAATTTCTAGTGTGTGTGTGTGTGTGTGTTCTGCACTCCCAAAAGCCACGATCTCTGTATGGAAGGTTGTTCATTTTTGAGAGTGTGTGTGGGTGCAAATGGGTTTGTGGGTGTGTGTTGAGTGCTTTGAGTATTCATCGCACTCTCTCTGTCTCTGTGTGTGTGTGTGTGTGTGTGTGTGTGTGAAATGCAGGTGGATGAGTCAGAGCAGGTAATAGCAATGTGCAAGATTCGTGTAACACTAAATCGGCATCCTGTCCATCACCGTGAACATACACACACGCAGTTTGTCACAAGCAGAACCTTTTGAGAAATCTAGATCTATTAAATATTGTTCCTTTAAAGAAAGTTAATATTGTGTGTGTGTGAGTATGTATGAAGTGTTACTAAAGCAGGGTGAAGGTCTCCTCTGTTCTGAGAGGATCACTGCACATCTGCTTCCTTCAGTAAACTGCTATAAAATATGTGACGGTCATCCCATATAAATCCTGAAAAACATTCCTGCACACACTCAACACCCATCACACTCATGAGAATCTCTCTCCCACACACACACACACACACACACACACACACACAACCAGCTGTGACCAGTTCTTAATTTTTAAATCATTATTCCTAAACCCAAATATCAAGCACTTTAAACTCGACCCACGCATTATTTGGCCATAATCTTTAAATGCTGTTTGAATCAGGTGGTGAAGCTTGGGTGTGGGCAGGTCTGGTTTAACTCCTTCACACAGACTTATAAAAGAAAATAGTGCTTTAAATATTTTCCCTCTCACACCTTGTGAACAGAAACCCTGAAAACATCATCAGGAACCTCTAAACCCTCCTAAACCGCATTAATGAACCTCCCAGTCAGCATGGAACCTTTCAGTACAGAGCTCAGGATGATCTGAAGGTTCTACCTTTGTGCCACTCGGGAGCCAACAGACCATTTTTCATCCTTTAAACCTGTTCATGAATCTCTCGGTCATCACACGGTTTCCTGAAGGGGAGCCCCGAGCTGTGTGCTGTGCCATTACAGCACACCGGGGTGATTATTCTACAGAACACACACACCCCAGTGAGGGCTGACCTTCAAACACACACACCAAGGAGCCAAGAGACCAGGACAGCCGAGTGCGGAGAGGGCCCGGACCTGCGTCTGCTATATTTGTGTGTCCCAGCAGTGAATTTGCCAAACAAATGCTTTAATTTTTTTCTCTCCTCCACATTATGAAAAGCAGTGGCTGGGCCCTGGTGCATCACGTCACGTCGTTTCACGTCACGATCGGGAATCCCATTCGCCGTCAGACAGCGTGGTGTTCTCTCTTACAGCTCAGAGACGATGAATAATGCAGCACTCAGACTATAAACAGATCAGACAGATGGAACGAGGTTCGACGTGAAGGGTTTTAAAATACAAGTCACTTTTTATTGAGGAGGAAAAGCTTCAGTATAAAACACACTATTATAAAAATAAAAATATAAACGTAGAAAATACACCGTAATCAAATCCGAGTACAGAGCTGAACAAACTGCCTGTCAGGAAGAGTTACATGTCACAACACATTCAGAGAGTGAAGATATTTCATTTTAGAAATAATACCCTCAGCTGTGCACAAAAAAACCATCTAAACACATTTAATTCAAACATTTTTATATTTGTTCATTTAAATCTTCGTCTTCTTCCCCTTGTACCGGGTCGGGTCGCGGGGGCAGCAGCCTAAGCAGTGAGTTCCAGACGAGGTCCACATTTAAACATATGGTGTAAATCCTAGATCTGTAATCACAACACCACATCACCCTGATTCACTCAGATTAGTTTTATTCTGGGGTTCGATTCGTCCTGAAACAGCAGCAGATTACAGGGTCACTCCTGATTCCTCTCGATTCCCAAGCAGGATTTAGTTCATACTGCTTTTATTATGTATATACAATATTTATATATTTTATAAACATATATAATTTATTATTATAATAAACATCACTTTTCAAAAACCCTGAGCTATTGTGTGTGTGTGTTCTGTGAGAATCTTTAAAAGTAAGCGAAGCAAAATCAGGATAAATAAAGTGAAGCGTGTTCCGAGTGGGGACGCGTGTCTTTTCTAA
The DNA here is from genome assembly GCA_039654305.1 of Porochilus rendahli. Taxonomy (NCBI): domain Eukaryota; kingdom Metazoa; phylum Chordata; class Actinopteri; order Siluriformes; family Plotosidae; genus Porochilus; species Porochilus rendahli. The sequence goes on along the minus strand of JBCNYG010000008.1, from coordinate 20,586,394 downwards.
GAGAGACGGTGGCCTAGTTGGGACAAAGAGGACAGTAATTTGGGCTAAACAAACACTCAGACTGAGTCCATCCTGTTCCCTGTTCCACCCTCCTGTAGTGTGCACTACTTTGTGACGTTCTGTCCCCTCGGCCCCAGGACACGTCTCACATCCTGTAATATTAGGAACATTATTCTGCAGCATTCAGCCACAGCACTCGGAATAAAATCCTTTCTGGAGAGTGTCAAGGGCATTTTCAGGGGAAATATAAATTTTAATAGCACCTCTGCTGTACAGGGGTGCACTCCGACTATTCATCAAACTGAATCGATTACTTCTGTCTTTAAGGGCACTCCTCAGAAACCCTGATGCAGTTCATGAGGGCAAAACAAACCTTTAAAACGAATCAAAGCACCAAATACAGTTGTTTAATTACATACACACATCTATCACTTTTAATCCTTTGCTGTGTGATTCATGCATTCACGTTCGCAGCCCCTTAAATCCTAATTAGCGTTACGGGGAGGCTGGCGCTCATCTCGGCCAACTCTGGGCAAGGGCGGGGTACACCCTGAACAGCTCCCCAGGCAATATAGGACCAAGGTTAGGACTTGTCTCTCTCTATTGCTCTATACTCTCTATACACTCTCCCTTTCTCTGTATACTCGCTCTATACACTCTCCCTTTCTCTCTCTATTGCTCTATAATCTCTCTTTACTTTGTCTCGCTCTCCATTGCTCTAAACACTCTCCTTTTTTCTCTATACACTCTCCCTTTCTCTGTATACTCACTCTATACACTCTGTCTCGCTATCTATTGCTCTATACACTCTCACTTTCTCTCTCTATTGCTCTATAATCTCTCTATACTTTGTCTCACTCTCTATTGCTCTATACACTCCCTTTCTCTCTCTATTGCTCTATAATCTCTTTTTACTGTCTCGCTCTCTATTGCTCTATACTCTCGCCCTTTTCTCTCTATGGCTCTATAATCTTTCTTTTTACTCTGTCTTGCTCTCTATTCTCTCTTTAACTTTCTTTACTCTCTCCCTATTGCTCTATACTTATTGCTCTGTGTCTCATATTTTATACACACACACACACACACAATATATATATATATACACACACACATACACATACACATACACACTCTCTCTCTCTCTATCCGTGTTAAAACAAAGGTAGCTAACAAAGATCTTGGGGTTTAAATTATTGAGTCAGTCTTTTGGTGTTACGTCCCTTTTGTGCAGCCTGTGGCGTCACAGTTATTTAATCCTGGCTTTGTGTTGAAATTGTGTCTAAACCTGTGCAAGTCATTCTGTGAGCTGAAATGAGGTTCATTAGGTTAACAGCAACCATTCTGTAAAAATCATTGGTGTCTTCCTTGCCCTGTCTACTTCACCGCAGCACACCACGGCAGCAACAGTATCTGTGCTGCGTCTTTGCTGTGATTTGAAAAGTGGGTTTTAATGCTGGAACTCTACAATGGTCTGCAGCGACCCTGACCGGACTTTCCACCTGTTTCAAACCAGGATTATAACTGTAATCCACAGATTATCGTTGGTGCCTTTCCCACTGTGTGCCTGATCGAGGGCCAAAGATTCACAGGGAAAATAAAGAAGAGGAAAGTCAGCACCAGCTGCACTACAATCAGCTTCCAGCCTCGGCGTCCTCAAAAGAATCAGAGCGCTGAAAGAGAGATTACGGGACTCGACGCCTCCGCACAGTCATGGTTATGTAAGCGATCGGGACGTGGGTTAGCGTGGCTGGAATGAGAGGGAACTCACGGTGAGGAGAGAGAGCACATCGAACATCAGGAACATGAAGCTTTCACACTCACTGATGGTCATGAGGTGCACGTAGACAAGGATTCAGATCATAGATTTTATAGACAGCGATAGAAAGTGTAGATAGAATCCTCGGTCACTACACAAAGCACTGAGTAAACAACCAGCTTCAAACATCACCCATTAACATCACACTAAATAGCTTCTGATGTTCAGGCTGATGATGATGAAGGTGCTGATGGTGGTTGATGCCCCTCAGCCTTGTCCCACTTCTCACTAAACGACAGGTCCAAGGTAGTAAAGAGTGCCGTGGCCTCCTTTAAGGCCTCAGAGTTCTGGTGTGAGGTGTGAGCGGCTCAGATCGGAGGGTTACGTAATCCACCGGCTGCTCTTGTGGAAAATGTGTGCACAGTCGATCAAACCGCAGTGCGACCGTGTCATAAACATTCAGACCTGATACATCAGAAGGTTAAAACATGATTAAAAGTGTGTGTGTGTGAGAATCAGAGTTAAGTTGATTTTCGTTTCGTTTTATTCCTCTTTACACCACAGCAGAACGACACGTCATGCTTTTTAACCAATCATCGTTACATTTAAATGCTGCTGTGAATTAAACGCGTGACTTCCTGTTCTCGTTTACATGAAACAGCTATAAATACTCCTCTCTCACCATCACTCTATTCTCTCTCCAAGTTAATAAGAGAACTGTTACAAAATCCTGACACTGGAGACTCCTTCCATATATAACAAGCATCCGTAGGAAAGATTTTCTCCATTAATCTGTTTATCTTCGCCGTCGTGTGCGCTGTGCTGTACTGTACACAGCCCTGTGACTGAGTGCATCACCATCAGAGCTGCTGTTACACTTCACTACCTGACCACCAATCAGAATCCAGAACTCTTATTAAAGATGACTACATGGCTGATTTGAATACTCGATTCTGATTGGTCAATCACGGCATTCAGCGGTCTGATATTTCTTTATATTTCACTGTCAGGTAGCTTCTTCCATAGATGACGAACCTGTTCAGTGAAATATCTATTTGATTAAAGTGAAGGCTTCAGAGCTTTAATAAGTGAATCTGAACTGATTTTCCATCTTCCAGCTTTATCATGGTTAGCCTGTTTATTAGAATAATTCTGAACCGACACGGAAAAACATCCAACTGCACCATTACTAGAAAAAATATTTTTGCAAATATGCCTTAAAAGACACCAAAAAAGGTCACGTTTCAGCTAATCTAGTTAACTAGTACATAACCGGTCTGGGGCTGGAGGAAGAACTGAAAGTACTCTTTTATTCTCCAAGACGACGATGACCTGCTTGTTGCTTATAAGTGAGCGGAGATGGATTGAGGGTGAGGGGGTAAAAGCCCCCAAAACCTGCACCGTGACCCAAGATTTAGCATCAGAGTGGTGAGTCAGAGCGACGTTATTGCGCTGGTTATTCATCTGTGACTCAGCTAATCGAAGAGCTTCGGGGAGTCGCAATCCGTCAGCATAATGCTTATTATGAGTCACACGCTAATTCTCTCTCTCTCGTTCTCTCTCTCTCTCTCTCATGCTTTCTCTCTCTGTGTCGCTATCTGCAATGTTAACAGATGAAGGCCATTGCGGAGGCGGCTTGATCGGGTACACGATTCCCCACCACTCACACACACACACACTTACACTTCTCCCATCTTAGGCCTCCCCGATCTGCTGAGAGCTCATCGCCAGTTCCTTTAACTCCGAGTGAACAGAAGGAGAGGAAAGGACACCACAACCACCACCACCACCTCCTCACACTGTCAGAGCAAGCAACCGACAGATAACCGGTGAGATAATCACCACACGCCAGCTCAGAAACGGAACAGAGCTAAATACACTAAAGGTACAATTAGGAAACACTTAATTAACACACAGCCTTTGTTAATAAAAAAAAACTTGGTCTTAAAACTTAATTCTTTTAAAACTCCTCCAATAAGAAGCATCAGTCTGCAGGCACAGTAGGAGTGGGTGTGGCAAAGACAACTGCAAAGACACACCCCTGAAATCTGAGTGCTTTAATATTTACTCAACTCAAATCAGCAAGCAAGCTAACATCAGCAATGACTTCTACATAAGGAATCGAAGACGCGCCTTCATTTTATTTTCCACACCTTCTCAAGGAGGCGTGGCCTATGTGCCAGCTGCAGAAACACGTGATGAGAAGAAAATTGTCCTTATATGGAAGTGATGAACAATTTTGTGTAAATCAAAGGAATGAGGCCTCTATTACATGCACAGACTTCTGCAATAATGCAGATTTTGTGCACTCAGGAATGTGACGCATGGCTGCTCGCTCGCTCGTTCTCTCTCTCTTACACATGCACTTTCAGCTCCGACTCTGTGAGGGGTCATGGACTGGGCTGTATTGAATTTCAGCAACGCTGCATAAGAAAAGCTGTTTATCAGGACAGAATGAGATCACGATGTCCATAGCAGTTCCTTTCTCTGGCTGACCCAGATGCTGCGCTCGACTTTCCCGTAGGTCAACTTCTCTGCAGATGTTCACGTTAGAAGTGGTTGTGTGAGTAAGGTTTAAAAGTATTTCTTCTTATATCTCGAACACTTCATGACGCACCATATGAAATGACAGCACGGAGGAAAGCAAACATCTTCAACCAATCAGAAGAGAGAGAAAGTGGGATCCAGAAAGTGGGAGGAGTTTGTTAACGTCTGTGGATGAGTACAAGGTCGACGCAGATCTTAGAAAGGAAAGGTTTATTTATATACATAGAAAATATAGAGCAGTGTTTCATCAAGGACAAACCCAAACGCCGGGTCAATCCTGAATTTGAAATCCCCAAAGACATCAGGAGACGACGACAAGAATAAACTCGGGTCAGAGAGAAAGAAGACAAGAGGCAGCGGAACATACACCGGGATATACAGGCATAAAAGGTTCAGATACACGCCCTGAAAAGACTTATTATTTACAATAAATGGAAAATGAAATGTTTAGAAATGACGTGGAGCGCAGAGTCATCACACACACTCACTAAATACAGGAACAACCTGAGAACTGTGTGTGTGTGTATGTGTGTGTGTGTGTGTGTGTGTTCAGTAGAGATCCAGATTGAGGAAGGCTTTAGCGTCTGAATGTAGGTCACTGCTGCACATCAGCGTCCACACAGCCCAGTTCTACAGCCTCAGGAGTGTGTGTACAGAGAAATCAAGAGAGACGGTCTCACACACTCTCTCTCACACACACACACACACACACACCTCTATTCCCTCCCCACCCTCTGAAGTTGATGTTTCCTGAATTTTTGCTTTCTCTCTTTTGCCTCCATCACCAAAACTAGTTCAGGTTCCATAATGAGGTTAACATTGATGGTAGAGAGCACCACACTTCCCCCAAGCACGCCGTTCCTGATTCCTCGCCTCACTCCCCGACTCACTAAAATAAGATCACACACTACATATAAACACACACAACATTTTCATCTATCAATTTCAATCCTGCATTAATTCCAAACAGGACCTTCAGACAGGTTCCGGGGGTTCCTGTTCGATCTCACACTAATGCAGGGTCTCACTAATCCACACTGAAGTGGAGGGTAAAGAGCACTCAGAACCCGATCAGAGACAGCACAGAATCAGCAACTTAATCACAGGAGAAATACATCGCACAAAATGATGGAGAGAGAAAGGAGGGGAGAGGGGCGGAGAGAGAGACAGAGACAGAGAGAGGGAAGCGGATGAGACAGGAAGAGAGCGTGAGCGAGGAGGGGATGAGAGAGGGCAGAGAGGAAGAAAGAGAGTAATTTTAAGAACAGATTGGTAATGTCGACTGTCAGGATTAACCGTGATTAAATGAGCTTTACTGGGGTTTTTGGCACATGGGTACACTACACTGGCATATAAACAGCAGGGAAACACACACACACACACACACACACACACACACACACGCACACACCATTATAATTATTAATGATGGGTTTTATTGATCTGTGCTCCTCCTAGACTTCATACTCCACTCAATAGGTTTTCCTTTAAACTTCCTGAAACCATCACATGAGCTTTCATAAATTACATTATAATAAAAAGAAATATCACAAAATAAATAGAGACAGTACCAATCCATCACCTGGAATCAGTATCAGATCAGACTTCAGAGAAAACCGAGATCAGATCCTGTAACCAACGAAAAACAACCAGAAAGAAATAGAAATCCTTTTGGAATTTTTAATGTTTCCATATGAAGAAAATCGATTCATTTTCTCTTTTCAGGATTGAGCTCAGAAATAAAAATAATAAAAATAATGATATCAGAATCAGAATTTGATCACATGATCCCACCACTAACTTTTTATTACTCTCCTTTGGTTTAGTGAGATGATCTCTAATCTAAAATCTCTAATCTCTATTCTACAATCTCTAAATAACTATGTATAAGCTCTCAAAGATAATCTAATCTCTAAAAGATAACCTGTAATCTTTAATCTCTAAATAATCTATAATCTCTAAAAGATAATCTATAATCTCCAAAAGATAATCTATAAATGGTCATCTTTAATCTCTAAAAGATAGTCTGTAACCTATAATCTCTAAATAATGTATAATCTGTAAATAGTAATCTATAATCTCTAAAATATAATCTGTAACCTATATCTAAAAGATAATCTATAATCTCTAAATAGTAATCTGTAATCTATAATAACCTATAATCTCTAAATGATAATCTAATCTCTTTTCTATAATCTCTAAAGGATAATCTCTAATCTACAATCTCTAATCTGTAATCTATAATCTCTAAATGATAACCTATAATCTCTAATCTACAATCTCTAATCTGTAATCTATAATTTCTAAATGATAACCTATAATCTCTAACCTCTAAATAATCTGTAATCTATAAATAACGTAATCTATAATCTTGGAGTGCCTCAGGAGAGAATTCGAGTTTGATTCATCACGCCATGACTCAAAAACATTAACTGAATTATTTCCATGAATACTTTCTATACATTTTTTTATTTCTGTACTCGGTTATGATCATTTACTGCCACCATGAGAAATAGATTTGCATGTAGGCTGATGGAATGGATCAGACTCAAATTTGCATCTTATTTACATATTCAAAAGAGAATGTTTAAGATCCCCACATCCTGCTTTCATTCACCTCAAGTGTGTTTATTACATTCCTTACTTTTAATTGAATAAATAACTTGTCACGTATTAAAGAAATTAATGAATGAATGAAACCAGTGTCTGTGGCGGTGTGTGTGTGTGTGTGTGTGTGTGTGTGTGTGCGCGTGTGTATAAAATGTATTCATCTTCAGAAGAAAGATACTTCAGGATGGGCTGAAGTTGAAATGACTGTAACCTGAGCACAGAGTGCATGATTTAGTCCACCAACTTTGGACTTTGGATTTAACTCCACTCTTATACCCTAAATAGTTAGCATGTGTAGTGAACATGGAGGCATTTGGGACTTGATCTCATGTTGGACTGTGAATTCCAGAAGATAAACTAACCTGAATCATTACACTGTATATTTATATTAAAATAATTTTTATCTACATTTCAATACAAAACTTTTGACACAATTTAAACTGGTGTTCTGCAATCAGATTTTATTTTCTTCAGGGTTTAATGTGATATAATATGAGAGAAGAAAAATCAGATTACATTACAATTCAGTCTTTAATTATATTTTAACTTTAAAAGCATTCAATCACCAGGATTTAAATAACAGAAAATAAACAGAGAAAGAAAAATAATTATTACTACTAAAATTCTTCAGCGTTAATCCGCTTCAGCGTTTCCTGGAAAGAGCCATGAGGAGATAAAGTGAAAATAAATAACAGAGTGAACGGAGTGTAAGATTCTCTCCGTTTCATTTACTGTTTAATGTGAAGTTCAGTCGGAGGCGGAGGGTTTAATGAGGTCGAGTCTTTTCAGAACATAACCGAGCCACGACTAGGGACGATCCAGGGACATATTTCCTGAAAATCATTGCATGCTTCACGTACATTACCCCATCATCCTCATCCCCCGCCCATCATGCTGTCACTCCCTCACTCTACATGCTCACCCAGGTCCGTTGACAGTGGAGTGGCTGATTGCCCAACGTTTTCAGG
>JBCNYG010000008.1:20553634-20568298 GCA_039654305.1 Porochilus rendahli | reverse complement strand
AAGTGATAAAAGCACACACTGGTCTGTACTGCCCTCTACTGGACAAGCTGATCATTCACCTTTCAGTCTGTTCTAAAACCTCAGACATTTCCCTGCCTCGTTACAACATCTTCAGTGCCAAAGCTAAAGAATTAGAGCTAAAGGAGGAGATTACCCAGAGCGGGGACAAGCCTGGACTGGCCGCTCGAGACTTTAGTTGTCATCTGATTGGTCAACACCACCTGAGAACAGCACACAGGGATGAAGTGTGAGTGGAGGGACAGTAGGGAGAGAAGTTGAGGTGCTGTGCCTCAAATCAGAAAATATAATGTGTGTAGAGAAGAAACGCAATAAAACCTGTTAATGTCATCAATTTATCATCACCAATAAATTATCAAGTTATTCATAAATTCTACAAGCCCCACCCACTTTTTCAGCATCTGACAATCTGCACACACTCATTCATTCAGTGATTTATATGTGTATGTGTGTGTGTGTGTGTGTGTGTGTGTGTGTGTGTGTATGTGTGTGTGAGAGTGTGTTACCGCGGGTCCATGCTGTGCCGTGATCTGAATGAGTTGCTGTGAGAAGGCATTGAGGAGACGAGTCCGGTGAGAGAGATCCTCCAGGTCATGTCTGAATGGGAACGCCACGCTGTCAATCACCACCAGCTGCACCTGCCATCCCAAAACAATTGTCTCAATAATACATCAAAACAACTTTATCTATTTATAAAAACATAACTCAAATCACGTGTGTATGACAAGGACTTTTATAATGCTAAATGCTTTTTAATAATAAAAGTCTCATCTTTGTACTTTAAATAAACTTAGCATTATATATAGACAAATGTTCACAGTGAGAGTGTGGAGGAGTATACTCTGGACTTCAGTAGATTTTAAATCGTACTGTTTGATATCTTCATTTCTTTTTTTTAATTTCTACAAGATAACAGCTACATTGTTAGTTCTGTTTATTTCTTTTGTGTATTGTGTCAGTGGTGTGAGGTTTTTCTTTTGTGTGACTCCTTCCTGCGTACCTGTGGATGTTTCCTTAGGAAATCAGGAAGGAGGTGGAGCTCAGCACGCAGCTCCATGTGATTCAGACAGCGGGTGAGAAAGACACCAGAGAGAATCTTCTCCACAGTGAAGCTCTCTAAAGCTTTAAGCTGCTCTGAGAACCAACACACACAGAACCCAGAGTTCTTGACCATACTGCCATAACGGTGTAAAGAAGAGCAGGGTGATGACATCATCAAAAAGCTAAGATCATGAGGACACTACTCTTTTCCCACAATAGTGAAAAGTAGTCATGGTAAACTTTTTTAACATCATATAAAGCAATCAAACACACCTTCGTCCTCTGCCAGGGCAGCACAGTGCTCCACCGCGGCCTCAGCCACACCCACTAGCCGCTGCACCACAAACCCGCCCTCTGTATCAATGAATACAGCTTCACCTCCCAGTCCTCCAAAACACACCGGGATCTGCACATCTACAGCCAGCTGCAGACTAAAACACACACACACGCACTCTTAAAGGTTCTGAATGGCAGAGTAGATCTAAGTCAACTTCCATGAGGACTGCTGAAGTCAGGAGCAGCAGAACATCAGAGCCAGGATGACTCCCAACTCTTACCACAGTTGGGTTTTCCCGATGCCCGGAACACCACAGATTTCCATGGTCTTTCCTACAGGAACCCCGCCTCCAAGCACAGTGTCCAGCTCTGAGCAGAAGGTGACGATGCTGCCCTGCGTCTCCTCCTGGTGCAGAAGATCCAGCGCTGTTAGACTCTGCAATGCTGCTCCCTGTCGGAGGGGTGAGGAGTCATCACGCAGCGTCCGCAACACCTCATCAGCCTCCTCTTGACAGATTCCTGCTGCTGCCGGAAGTAAAACATATACCACATTACTACAACTGGGACAGACATTGTAGACGTATGGTAAAGTGCAAAAGTCTCATTGATAAATCCTCTAGTCATTATTTTAATAGCTTTTAATAATTATTTTCATTCTAAGAAAAAAATTCACTAAGTTTCCTGTGTGTAAAATAGGAAACTATTACTCTTAGCTGTAAATACTGATAAAATTAATATGTTTTACACCAGTACCTTTACACAACTGGACTGGCTGCACATCAGTCAGATCTGCAGCTGTATGAAATCCAGCGGTTATTAATTTAACCTTCACAGATGGAGCCAGAGGAGAACCAAACACGGTCCTGAGCATCATATTATCCTAACTGCACTTCTGCAAAATGTTTTAATTCTAAACTTTCATCAGTGAAATACAGAATCACACCAGATTTCTCACTAAAACCACCCTTCAGTTCCAAAAACCACACTGCACTCTGAATAAAACGCAATCAACGCGCAATGTTTTCTAAACGCGCTTAATGTCCTCTTGTCCCTTTTTGCTTCCCCTACATCACTTCCGCATATTTACGGCACGACAATCCTCCATTTTAGAGAGGGGAAAACACAAATATTCTTGTTAGACTTGTTTTACCGTAAATCAATCCATGATTCACCTGTAGAATGCATGTTAATGTTGGTGTTGGTATTATATATAAAATAAATCGTTAAAACGATTTTAAAAATAACGGTTTGATTTGCATATCAACCTGCTCCTGTAGCCTAGCGATTAGCTAACAGTCATCCGAATTTACTGGATTAATAAAAAGATTTTATATCAAAACACAATGTTTAAGCTAAATTAAATAACTCTTGAATTGAATAAAGAGAGAAATGAGATCAATGAAACTGACACGAACCTAAGCGTTAATACAAAAACCTAACATGTAAACAATGGCAGGAATCCGAACCGCGCGATTTAAAAAGTAGCTTATGTCCCTCGTAGCGTTCTGTAGCTGACGGGGTAGATAAAGGGACACATTTTGGAAGAACCGCGTTTGGAAAAACAAACAGTCTGTATTCTGATTCGAGGAGTCCATTTTGTCAAGAAAGAAAAAAAACACCTATAGATGAATATTTTGGTCCAACGAATCACGTGACAGCGATCTGGGTTGGATGCTGACGTTGTTATTGTTATGTTTGGCTTTTATGTGACGCGGAGAAAGTTTTAGAAGCTTAAAATAAGTGGAGATTTCGGTTGTGTTCAATCCTAAATGTGGAAACATCATCGAGGTGTAGAACTGATTCAGTATCAGGACTGAACCTCCCGGGATTCGGATCCTGGGTTCGGAGAGAGTGTGTGTTAGTGGTAGTGTGTGTGTGTGTGTGTGTGAAGGATGAATTGTCGCTCGGAGGTGTTGGAGGTGTCTTTGGAGGCTCGGCAGGTGGATGAAGCCATGGCGGCGCTCTTACACACCATCCTTCTGCACCGCAGTACCGGAAAGTTCCACTATAAGAAGGAGGGAACGTACTGCATGGGCACGGTGGGGACACAGGACGTGGATTGCGACTTCATCGACTTCACCTTCGTGCGGGTTTCATCGGACGAGCTCGAGCGTGTGATCAGGAAAACCGTCACCGAATTTAAGGTGCACTCGAGTTATTATTATTATTGTTATTATTAACTATTTTTTTATATTCATTTGTAATATTTTTATATTTATTTTGATTATTTTTACTTTTATTATTAACATATTTAAATGTAGTACATTTAATTATTATGCTATTCAGCGAATAGAATTCTCTATGACATCATCTTTTTCAAGAAGCCCTCGGTGACATCATAGTTTTTAACCACTCTGACATCATCTCTGCCCTCCTCTTACTCCTCTTCCTCTTCTGACCCCCTCTTCCTCTTCAGTAGTCCCTTGGCTTGGACCCCGGAAATCGCTGATCGCTGTATTAATTTTAAGTAATAAGTGCAGATCATCTGTAAATATAAACATGCAGTGCATTAAACCTGAAGTTTGTGTCCACTTCTAGTTTTTTCAGAACTTTTATTCAACTCCAGATTTAATGAAATTGTGAAATCACTTATTTAAAAAAAATTTATATAATTAAATATTCAATGACAAGTTTTTTCTTCATAAAATGAAATCCTGGTTGTTAATAGGCTCCCATGATCTCAGGTGAATTTCAATACTATCATTAATCTGTAGTTTACATTGCAGCTGTTGTACCTTTTTTTAAATTATTTATTTATTTTCCCATGAACACTGTCATCACATCACCGCTTTCGTTTTTAATTTTTTTTTAAATTTAATTTCACAGGACGCTCTCGGGAACTCTGGGAGTGATGGAATGGGTCAGATCTCTCTGGAGTTCTATCAGAAGAAGAAGTCACGCTGGCCGTTCTCGGATGAGTGTATCCCCTGGGAGGTGTGGACCATCAAGGTGAATGTGGTGAACCTGGCCAATGAGCAGGAGCGTCAGATCTGCCGAGAGAAAGTGGGCGAGAAGCTCGGTGAGAAGGTCATCAACATCGTGGAGGTCATCAACCGGCACGAGTACCTGCCCAAGATGCCCACGCAGTCTGAGGTGGACAACGTGTTCGACACAAGCCTGAAGGACGTCCAGCCATATTTGTATAAGATCACGTACCAGATTACGGATTCTCTCGGGACATCGGTCAGCACCACCATGAGGAGGCTCATCAAAGACACGTTGGCACTTTAACCAGTTAATAACAGACACATGAAGGTTTCCTCTTCATTTATCAGTCTGTAATTAATTTAAGGAAGATACTAGCAGTGGAAAAGTAATCACTTGATTAAATATGTAAATAATACATTGTTAAATTTAAGAATTAAAACTTGTAGTTAAAAATGTGAACAGGGACTTTTATTTTGAAGCCGGTGTGTACGTCCTTAAAGTGTGTTAAAGCCTTCAGGATGAGAGGAGGAAAATGAGCTCATGATCAGATGATGTAATCAGAATTTCAGGGGTGCAGATTTGTATAGACAGTTAAATGAAACGATTTGCGATGTGAAACCTGTTGGTCAGTGTCACTTTATTTAGGAAAGCAAAGCGATTAAACACTGGAAGGAAAAAGATCACTAAACACAATAAACCTGCCACAGAAGAGATGTATAGAATTCTATATTATTACAAAAGAATTATTGCAGAGAACCACTGGAAAGTTACAGTGTGTTTGTAAAATAAAGAAAATAACAGCCAACGAAGGAAATACTAACAAACTCTTTAAATCATCGATTTCAGAAGAAGAAAAAAGCAAACCGATAAAATAAACACACCTTATAATCAATACATCCTGATCCAATGTTCCCACAGACGTCTGAAAGCATGTACGATTCATCAGTCTGATTAAATTAATTAATATTCCTGTTTGTCCAACAACATAAACAGAGTTTAATAGATAAAAAACAAGAATAATATTTTCTTAGAATTCTAGAAATTGTGCTTTGATTAATATTTGTGATGTCAAAAGACACCCCATACGGTTAGCTTAGCATCAACACCTGATTACCGAGCCCAAGTTATTTTAGTAAAGAAGTACTGATACAGTACTGTAAAATCATCACTCCATCTGTATTTCAACATTAATGAAGAAACACACACATCCAGAACTGCGTGCTAGGCGTGTTCTGATGTTATTCTCACACACTGTGTATTTGGATTTAGATTTCCACAATATATAAACACATAATCATATATATACTGCATATTTATTTCTATACATGTATAGATGTATATAGTATATATATATATCATACAGCCCATATATCATACACCATTTAAAACAATGTGTTGTACACACACACACTACATGAAAAAGATGTGATCTGATTGGTTGTCTGTAATAATATCTATTCACACTGTGATAATAAACCACTGCCATGTTTCCTTGTAGTATATATACAGTAGTATGCAGTGAAGATTACACAACCACTTGTGTCTAAAAGGGCTCGTAATTAATAAAAAAAACTTTGCTATAGTCTTTTGGTGAAAATGTATTGAGCAAAACTATTGTAGGAAATGAGAACCAAAAAAATCATTCTGAGTATATTGAGGTAAAAGTCTGGCTAATAAACAAAACACTGAAAATACCAATCTTGCAGAAACATTGAAAAGTGTCACAAATGTAATTTTTTTTTTACTTTTGCATAGCATGAATGAACTTCAGACCATATGGAATGGTTTAGCGAGTGAAGAAATTAAAAAATTCAAAAGTGTGCAGTGATGATTCTACACTTAACAAAATAAAGATAAATTAGAAACCAAGTACTATTCAACTATTTATTTCATGTGATATTGGATCATATTGATGAGAATAAATAAACAAACAGCAATATATAATAATAACAAAAATAACAGTCTCTTTTTTGAGAAAAAAAAAAGTCAATAGTGTGGCCACCCTTTACTATGATTACAGCATTTAACCTTTCAGGCATAGTGTTCACATATTTTTTTATTTCTTCACTCGCTAAACCATTCCATGTGGTCTGAGGTTTATTCATGCTATGCAAAAGTCAAATTTGTGCTACCTTTAAATTTTTTTTTTTTAAATTGGTGTTTTTGTTTATTAGCCAGACTTTTACCTCAATATATTCGGAATGATTATTTTGGTTCTCATTTCCTACAATAGCTTTGCTCAACACATTTTCACCAAAAAACTATAGAGAAGAACTATAGAGCCCTTTCAGATAAAAGTGGTGTATAATTTTCACTGCTCACAACTGTATGTATATAAATATAAAGCACAGGACTTTTACTGCTGTGTTTATTACTAACATGACTACGACATGCTTTTTGTTCATTCTGCTGGTTCTTGATTCCGATTCTCTGTTCACAGAGATTTTACTTCAAAGCTTTTTATCTTCGCCACATGATGGAGTTTTTGCAGCGGTATTTTCATCACTGTATCTCGTTTGTTTGAAAACAAAATCCTGACCACACCCCCGCACAGGCACAACCCTACCCGAGTCCCAGAGATGATATGATATTGGAATGTCAAAATTAAAGGTCGAGGTCAGAGCACGGTCAGAAATTTCTGGAGATTCTAACTTTGAAAGGAAGGCTGACTGACATGCTGGTACGATATAACACTGATAGGAAACCGTATTTCTGACCCATCACAGCAAAGGGGGTATTAAGTGGAAATGGTTCATTTAGAGATTGGCACCATTATGTAGCTGATAACCTAAGCTTTAAAATGATTCACATTTGTCTAGTTTTGGGGTAACGACCAGGAACCATTCCTGACAGGAATTTTCAGCCTTTTAAGCAACTTTGGTGGAAATCTTAGGGGAGAGTTCAACACAGTATTTAATCATTTCCTACTTAATACCCACTTTACTGTGATGGGTCACATATGGGCTTTCAAATGAGACACATTTCACCTTGAGTGACCTTCAAAGGTCAAAGCTCCAAAGATATACACATTAGGCTGTTCCCAATTGTCCCTAGGTGTGGGTGTGAATGCAAATGGTTGTGTGTGTGTTTGTGTGTGCGTGTGTTGCCCTGTGATGGACTGGTGAGCTGTGTACCCTGCCTTCACTCTGTGTCGGCTGAGATAGGCTCCAGCCTCCCTGCGAGCCTAATAGGATTAAGCAGTTCAGCAAATTAATCACACACACACACACCCTGTATAAACAGTATAGTACAAACTTAAAAAGGAAAAACAATGAGCAAGTTTTGGTTTCATGTGTAAACACACACACACACACACGGTTAATTCAGAATAACTGTTTTAGTCTTCAACACAGTTAAAGAAATTAAATCTCATGCACTGTTTTTTCATGAAGAACTGAAGAAAACACTGTTAGAATTATAAACAACAATAGCAACAATAATAACAACAATAGTAATAATAATAATAACACTCGTTTACCAAATAGAAATGAAACCCTGGTGTTTGTTTCTCATTAATGAATAATTTTATAATTATTAAGGCAACCCAAAACAACTCGCATTTGGAATTTCAAGCGAAAACTCAGAGAGGTCAAAGGTCACAGACTGTATAAATGTAATACAAAATTCAATATACAGTATATAATAATATATAATAACATATAATATATAAATACATCACTGCAGGGAGGGTAGGGTGTGGGTGTTGTGATCATCCTTCATAAACAAAAGGCCACGGAGATGAGTAACGTGTGTTAACGCCGACACAAAGCACCTGAACAGTAATTGCAGGTTTTAGAAGCAGATTTAGAAGATTTTAAATGAACCAGAAATAAACATCTGTATTTCTACACACTGTTTACTGATGCACCAGGAAGTAAAAAAAGCAAAGTAATTCAAAATAAGTGTCGTATACATGTGTGTGTGTGTGTGTTTGTGGATAAATGTCATAGTTCCCGTTAAGCCAAAAGCACTCGAGATGAGCACGTGAAGCTCCCTGATCTTTGAACTACGCCGCTGACCATGCTTGCTGCCATCTTGTAAACCCCGCCTCTATTTTTTTCCATCTCGCAGCGCTATGTACTTCAATCGCACACACATCACATCTGCACGGTTACATGAGGGCTGAAGGAGACTCCTGTAACGTGAGATCAGATGTGGGTGTGGCCTTGCTCATGACTCCACAGGCTGAAGGCGGTCTTGAAGGTCCTGTGGCAGAGTTTGCACATGTACTGCCTCTTAAACGTCAGAGCTGACAGTGTGGGCGCATGATAGAACAGCGTGTCCGATTCCTGAGAGGTTGCCGGCTTTTCAGTGCCGTCCGGTCCGGCACGAGAGGACTCTCTGCCGGCCATTTCCGGCTCCGCTCGTTCGGATTGGGGCAGAGACGACGGCGTGAGGGTTCCGGGCTCCTCCTCTGAGACGGTGCCTCCGATTTGACCTGATTTCGGTGGAGACGCATGTGAGGGCGAAGGCTCTTGGGTGGAGATGGTGAGAGGAGGCGGAGACGCGGGAGGAGAACACGGCGGTCTGTCCGTGTGTCTGCTCACGTGCTCTTCAGATGACGTCATATGGGACTGGTAGTGGCTCCAGAGGCGGAAGTTGGTCCGGAACGCTTTGTGGCAGATGTGGCAGATGAAGGGCTTGATGTGGCACAGAAGCTCCTGGTGGCGCTCCAGGGTTTTGTGAGAACCGAAGAGTTTACCGCATTTTTCACACGGACGCACGCCAGCTTCCTCGGGAACGGAGGGTTCTCTGTCTGTCACCGGTTCCTCCTGCGGCTCCTCCTTTACGATGAGCTTGCCCTGATTGTGATTGGAGCTCAGATCCTCCGGGAGGTAAGATGAGGAGTCCTCGGAGTCACCGTATGTGGCGTCGTCCCTCATCGCCTCTTTAGGAGCCATAGGTGGTCCAGGAAGTTCTGCCGTCTCTTGGTTAACATCCTGGTACCCGAAGGTCAGCTGCTCCCTGACTGTCATCATGTTCTGGTTGTGAACTTCGACCTGATGGCGCCAAATGCTGAACGAGGACTTAAAGGTGCGCATGCACTCGAGGCAGGTGAGTTTTTTGTACTTGCAGTGAGCTTCGTGGTCTTTCTTCACCAGCGAATTAGAGAACCTGAGGCCACAGTAAGGACAGACGGTCGCGTAGCGGCACGCTCGCTCGTGGTCCTCCAGCTCGTTCAGAGAGAACAGTTTCACGTTGCAGAGCCTGCAGGGGAACACCTCTTTGTCTTGGTTTTCCTTGACGAGTCCTGTTTGCTCCTGTGGCTCCTGTAGCTCGTCATCGTCCTGCATGTCCATGCTCGCTCTCTCGGCCGTGTGTCCTTTCATGTGCAGCTTGAAATGCGACTGGAATAAAAACATTTTCCCGCAGTAAGGACATCCGTACGACCTCGACCTCCGGTTTTTCTTGACGAAGGCCTGAGCTTGATGGCCCTGCTTGTTTCTCCTTAGCTTCATGATCAGGGCTTTCTTTATCTCCCGCTCGCGCACAATGTCTATCAGTTTCCTCTGGAACTTCTCGTCCAGCACAGAGTAGGAGCTGGAAGAAGCTGCTGGGTTCTGGACCACGCCGTGTTGGGTCTGGCAGTGTGTCCATACTTTGAAGTTTGTATGAAAGCGCTTGTGGCAGATGTCGCACGCGTACGGTTTCTCCGGGTTGTGGTACATGTTTACGTGGCGGTAGAGCCCTGCGTTCGACCGGAACACCTTCATGCAGCTCCAGCATTTAAACATCTTCGTGGGCCTCAGTTCACCGGGTTCCTGATCGTCCACGGCATGAGGCGACTCTTCCGCCACCCCGTCCTCATCCGTGAACTGGTGCTGGTTTGAAACTTTGGATCGCTTAAACGTGTTTGAATTAGAGTCCAGCGGTGTCCTCCTTTTCACAGACGTGCTGAAGAATCCCCTTGGACCTTCGTCGAAGTTGGCCTGGAAATCCCGAAAGTCGACGGGCAGATTGTCCTCCACGGTGACCCGTATGATTTCAGAAGGATCAGCCAATGGGCTGCTGGCCTCCATTTTGACCGTCACACTGTCCTCTTCGTGAGTGTTCTTGTCTTCCTTGGCAGTCACGTGAGGCTGTTTGGACCTGAGAATGAGCGGCGGTAAGTGATGTTTGCTTACGGATGATGGCGACTCCGCCGTGTTCATGTCAGATTTTACAGTGGCGTGCTCCCTGCTCTGCGAGTCCTTCAGCTCCAAAACTGGAGAGAAAACCGGAACCGGACTGTCCATGGATAAAGATCTACGCAGCAGGCTTTTAATAAGCGGCCCGCTCCGGTCTACAGCTTGGTTATGAGCTCCCTGCTGCGTTCCAGAGACCGATTTCGGATCGTATGCCTGCTCTGGTTTCACCCTCTCCTCTGGGTCATCGGTGGGATCAGAGTTTAGGTGCTGTATGGTTTCGCTAAAAGACACTGAAGAGGTCAACTGTGGCCTCGCGGGGGGCGATTTGTACTCTGCATGGCCCTTCAGGATCGATGGCAAAGACGGAATGATGGCTTTCGATTCGTCCTCCAGATCTTTGGGTGCATTCTTGCTAAGATTCATCCCCATTTCCGTCAGGTTGGAATATCCTGACGCGCGATAATCCAGACCCGATCTAGACTGAGGCTCCTCCGATGCATGCATGGACGCTTTTCCGTGGGGGATCGCGTCCCCTTTATGGGCAACGCCCATACCACCCTGGTGTACAATGACGCTCCTCTTTGTGAACGAGGCGTCATCCTCTTCGGGAAAGCACAGTCTCTTCCGGGTCACGCAGTACGACACCTGAGGCCTGGTGGACATGATATTAGTCAGGAACGGGATGCCCAAACTGTACCCCAGCTCCTGTATTACCGCCAGACTCCCGCGATCCACAAACAGCGAGGAAGAGTAGATGTAATTCAACACGATCTCAAAAGCCTCGGGCTCGCAGAAGTCCAGCTGGATCACATCACGGTCGTCTGAGTCTTTCCTGGAGAACAGGGTGTGGAAATACTCGCTGCTGGCGGAAAGAACACTCCTGTGGGCCAGGTAGCGATGTTCACCCGCCATCAGCACCACGTCACAGAACTGGCCTTTTAGACGCTGCTCATTTAACACCCCGAGCAATGAGACAGCGTGGGCGGGGCTACTGTAGTGCACCAGGCTCTCCATCACGACCCTGAGGGACACAAAGAGCTGGGTTTACAATAAACTTTTTTAAAAAGGAAATTAAACCCAAACTTCATAAAAACTTGCATGTAACGTTTATATCTTTTTCAGGAACCTATTTTTCAAAAAACTAAAAAAAATTTTTTGCAAAAAAATGGAGAAAGGTCACGTGAGCGTCTCACATGTCCGCCGGCAATATGGAAGTAATTTACATACGAATACACAGCGCAGTATTCTTTCTTTTCAATGTATGAGCGCACGCTCGTTGTAGTGAATTTAAACAAAATCACGTTTGTATTGTATTTGTGCCGAGTTTTATGTAGTTTAATTAAGTTCCTTAGTTAGTTAGTTTAATATCTGTATAATGTTATTATTGCTATTAATTTACTGTAAATGAACTGGGGGGATTCACGTCCTATTCTCATTTTTTAATGCTCTCGCAAGAGTGACAAAGAGATTTTAACAGATTACTATTGTAAGTAAAAACTACCTAATAATGAAAATACACACATGTTCTTGTGTAACAGGAGAGTCTGAAAGGCTTTCATTTCACTTTAAAAACAAGGCTGCACTTTCTTAAAGACATTACATTTACGGCATTTGGCAGACCCCCTTACCAAGCGACTTACGTTTATTAACTGAGCAATTGAGAGTTAAGGGCCTCACTCAAGGACCCAACAGTGGCGGTTCTGGGGCTTGAACCTCCAACGTTCGGATCAGTAACCCAGAGCATCAACCACCAAGCCCGGACTACGACGCAGTAGCGCTTCCAATGTTCCGACAGATGAACATCCAGGAGGAACTTTCACCTTTATTAACTTTTAAAGTGCACAAGCTTTTATTATAGTTTTAGAAAACAAACTTAAATCTTGTTGTGATTGCGCATGCGCAAACCGGTATCACATTACTTCACGCTTAATCACACAGTGACACACGCGCGCGCTGTGAGTGAGTGAGAGAGAGAGATAGAGAGAGAGAAGCTTTTTTTCATCATGTTTATTATTCACAGATCTGGATATTTTTTGTGGCCCACGCGCTGTTGATTCGATCAACAGAACACAGTGTACAAAGTGAGTGTGTGTGCGCGTGTGTGTGAAAGAGAGATAGGGAGCACACACTCACACACAGGTTGTTGTCATTTCGACGCAGCAGAGACACAGCGACGGATACTGAAAGAGAGAAAAAGAAAATGAAAGAGAGAGGGAGGGAGAGAGAGAACCCGCGTGACGTTCTGTCAGCAAACGCTCTTTTTTTCGAAGCCAATTAGAGCTCAAACTTCCTTCCCCTCTAGTCTCTCTCTCTCTCTCTCTCTCCCTCTCTCTCTCTGTCTCGCGCGCGCGCTCTGCTGCACTCTGACAGAACATTAGCACTCACCGCGTCACGGTGTCTCGAGCCCCAGAAACAGCGCGCGAACTCCTTCTCTTCTTTCTCTTTGATTATGTTTTTCTTCTTATTCTTCTTCCTTTTTCTCCTGTTATTGTTTTCCGAGTTGCGTCGTCCGCACAGCAGCCGTGATTCCATCCATCTTGTATTTGACGTCATCCCGTTCCAGAGATGAGGTCATCGCTTTCAGCGCGCGTCACGTGCGCCGCGCTCTGATTGGCCGCCCTGTGTCTTGTGGGCGGTCGTGCAGGAAATGGCGGACGGGCACGTCTTAAAGGGCCAGGCGCCCTGGTTTACTTCGAGCACGCCACACCAGTGCTGTCTCACTTCCCCGATCAGTCAGTGCACTTCTGGCATGTGGTGTATGTGAATTTCAGCAGGGTAATGCGGTCTCTAATCGAACAAAGAAAAAGTTGTGCACGTCCTGTTAAGAAAAATGGGCCGCAATAATTGAATATGGCGGTGCGGTGGTGTAGTGGTTCGCACCACTGGTCCTTGGTTCGAGTCCCGGGCTCAGCGATGGCGTTTCTGTGGAGTTTGCTTGTTCTTTCCATGCTTGATTGAGTTTTTCTCCAGGTATTTGGTTTCCTCACCAAGTCCAAAGCAATGCACATGAGGCCAACTGGCGGTTCCAAATTGCCCCTAGGTGTGAGTGTGAATGTTTGTGTGAGTGTGTGTGTTGGTTCTGCAATAGACTGAGGAGCTATTCAGGATGTACCCAACCTTCACCTAGAGTCGGCTAAGATAGACTACGGCCCCCTGTGACCCTGGTAGGATTAGGCGATTCAGCAAAGTAATAAACATTTGGGATATGATTGTTGCATTAAAAATATCCCAGTGTTATTATCTGCTGGCCCGTCCCCTTCTGTAATGTATCCGAAATGGCGGTTATTACAGTTTAAAGTGTGCAGCATTTCCCATTCGACATTTTGACTGGTTTGAGTAAACCCTCCATGTAATCGTAGCCCACTACATCATACTTGTCAAAGTGTACACTGAAACATATGAACATATGACAGGTTAAAAACAATAACAGTCCTATTACATACACCATCATATTCACTTATTAAAGTGTATAATATTCACATACAAGTATTTATTCTCTGATCCTCCCACGCACATAAAACATAAAGCCAGTCGCTTTGTTTAAATATCGTGCACAACTGTATCCTTCTGCAGAGAAACAATCCAAGTAACATTACTGCAGTACATCACATAGCCTGTAGAGGGAGAGAGAGAGAGAGAGAGAGAGAGAGAGAGAGAGAGACTTCTGGACAATAACAGAACAATAATCTGGTTTAATTTATGAATCATATTCTTTATTATATTATAAATTGTTCTTGTTTTTGTTTGTCTCATTTTATATGTGTTTTATGTCTTGTTGTTGTTTGTCTCATTTTTAGTGTTTTTTACTTCATCACATCTGGTTACTCTCACAAACATCACTACAGGAGTGTTTAAACCTTTCTGAGTGTAATCGTATTAAACTCTCGACCTCCAGCCTGAAATGTTTTGAGAACATTTAATGACAGTCTGTACTTCATCATGGAGTCTTCCAGAAGGTCTAATTGTTCCGGGCCCTCTGAGACTAATTAACGTGCTATAATTGATAAGTTGTGTGTGTGTGTGATTGAGAGAGAGACGCACACACACACTGACTCTTTGGTGGCAATTCTTTAATTAGGCTCATTTTCACACCACATTGTAATTAGTCAAATGTCAGAGCAAGTGACAAGCTGATATGTGATTTGTGTGTGTTAAAAACTCCATTGATACTTGTGATGACAAATGAAGTTATGGTGATAGAGCAATGCAGTCTCAATAAATAATGAATGTGTGTGTATGTATATGTGTGTGTGTGTGTGTATGTATATATATA
>JBCNYG010000008.1:20448525-20460234 GCA_039654305.1 Porochilus rendahli | reverse complement strand
CTCTTGTCTGTGCACTTTTGGGACTGTGTGTTTAATGAACCCTCCTTAAAGTAGCTTCTATACTACCTACACACACACACACACGGTGATGAGGTGAAACAGAACTGGCAGGGAACGGATCTCGTTCTTCAGCTGCTGTAGGATGGAAACCATATGAACACACACACACACACACACACAAACAGAGTAGAGCACTATCAGTCAGTTAGCTTCTGTTTTTATGTTGTTGTTTTTATTTAAACCTATTATTTACACTGCGGCTGCACAAAACACCTGTTTCTGATTGGCTGAGTCCTGCATCGTCACTCCAATCGTTAGTCGAGTTACAGCTCAACACTTCTGATATAGTGTTGTACTGTAACCATGGTAACAGGTGAAAACAGTAACACTAGGGTAGGAGAGTATTTGTGTCTTAACAAAAATATGAAAAATAAGAAGAGTGGATTTATAGTGAGGACTGAGACATAACCATGGCAACATGCACACAGTCGTAACAAATTTCTTATAAATGATCCCCTTCAGTATGTTAAGATGACGTCCTCATCCCCCAGAAAATAATTTAGTTGTTCGGTCTATCAGAAATCAAATCAGAGGGTTTTGGGGTTTTTTTTGTTTGGAAAACTGGACCTGCAGCCCCGCCCTAACCTCCCGGCAGACGCAGCCAGCTCTGAGGGGTGTTGAAGAATCCTGCAACTCGGCAGACGCTCAAATCATTGATTCATACTTTTGGTGGCATTTCTTCCTCTCCAGTCCCTCTGCAGGAAAATGTGTGTGTGTGTGTGTGTGTGTGTGTGTGTGTGTGTGTGTGTAAATCGTGATCTGTATGAAGAAACGCAGCGGTCATTCTGTCAGCCGGGAGCTCGGCCAGATCCTCATGATTTACTAGCGTCTGTGGGGCAGTAGAAATGTCCTTCACTGTCCCTGTGGTACACAGAGAGAGAAAGAGATGGATGGATGGCGGCTGGGAGGTGGGGTTTATGAGCATTCCTCTTCTCGCTTTATGAAACACTAAAGTGGCTCTAATTGAATTTCCACAGTTTTGCGGCCGACAGACACACCACAGAGAGACTGTGTGTGTGTGTGTGTGTATGTGTGTGTGTGGACATGGAGTACCCCGGGTTCCACCACGAGTGTGTTATTAGGTGTGTGTGTGTATTTACGTGTGTATGGAAAGTGAAAGCGAGCGCTCGTTAAAGGTTCCTTCGATTCCCTCAGAGTCGTAAAATCAGCAGCGAGTCACAACTTTGAGCCTCAAACCAACACCCTCTCCTGCATTTTTATTTCTCTTTCAGTTTAACTCTCTTCTTACAAACACTTTCAGATCTAAGCGTCATCTAAAACCTCATAACAAAAATCTAACAACTGTGTGCTTAATGCATTGGGTTCTAATCCTGCAGTGCGTGTGTGTGTGTGTGTGTGTGTGTGTGCGTGTGTGTTTTGGTGTGTGTTTGTCGAGTGTCTGTTGTGTGTGTATACATGTATGTGCATGTATAAGGTGTGTGTGAGTGTTTGTGCATTAGGTGTGTGTTTGTGTATGCGTGATAAGGTAGGTGTGTATTATATGTGTGTGTGTGTGTGTGTGTGTTGATGGAAGCGGGAAACCCTTGGCTGGGAATCTCTGGGATTGACTGTAATATCTGTGCTGAAGTTTGGAACGTGGCTCTGGAACATTTTCCTCTTTTTTCCGCGGGATAATTATCACGTGTGCGGCTGGGATTCGGTCCTGATTTAGACTCGGGAGTGTCCTCGGCGCTGTCTCAGGGTGTTTATTATGGTATAAACGGGTTTTTGCGAGTTGTGACATGATGGTGTTGATGTTTGTTAGTACGGCGGAACGCAGCGCTCTGACCATAATCTACTTTCAGATTCTTTTACTCACGAGCTGAGAGAACATTTCTTTATGAAACACACAAGTCCTAATGAAGCCGAGTGACCGGACTGGACCGGACCGGACCCAGAACGCCACATAAAACCTGCTGGTGTAATTTTCCTGTAAATACACAGCATAGAGTCACGCAAGCTCCTCCTCCTCGCTCTGATACAGCACTCCGAGGTTTTATATTTTTATTCAGGAAAATAATAAATTCCACAGGGAGGGAGGGAGGGAACGAGTGAGGGTGGAGGGAGGGAGGGAGCGAGTGAGGGTGGAGGGAGTGAGCGAGTGAGGGAGGGAAGGAAGGAGTGAGGGAGGTGGAGAGTGAGGGAGGTAGTGAATGAGGGAGTGAGGGATTTCTCTAAAATCCACTCAGTCACCATGGTAACGCTCACATTCATTCATTTATTACACAGATATTTCAGTTAACTTTATTTGAATAAGATACAGACGGAGGCGAAGCTTCGCGTCTGTAGGAACACCTGTGTGTTTTGTGTGTGGGGCTGGACTTTTTAACACGCTGCAGAACCTGCCAATCATTCTCTCACACACACACACACACACGTGAGTTAGTGCAGCATTACATCCTTCTGAAGGAAAATGAGCATCTTGCACCATCCACCAACGATTCATCCAACAGAGGTTTCTTCTTTTTCCCTTCTTACTTTTCTGCTCTCTCTCTGCCGCTCTGTCTCTCGCTCTGTCTCTCTGTCTCTGTCTCTGTCTCTCTGTCTTTCTCTGTCTCTCTGTCTCTCGCTCTGTCTCTCGCATTCTCTCTCTCTGTCTCTCTCTCTCATGTCTCGTTTTTTTTCCTGTATTCGGTTTGTCAGTAATAGTTTTACAGTCGAGTGGTTAATGAAACGGCTGTTAAATAAACACCAGTGAGCTTTAAAAATGCTCTTGCTTCCATTGGGCTGCTGGGAAATATACACACACACACACACACACACACACACAGAGGGACTCCTGCAGGAATTGGTATTAGTTAATTGGCAGTAGGAATTGTTCGGCTGTAAAAAGATTCCACGTGAGAAAAAACTTCAAGTCTAATTCACCACCTGCATAAACTCTCGCTCTTCTCGGTTCGATCTCCTCACAGTCTCACCTCTGTCTCGTCTCCTCACGGTCTCATCTCTCAGTCTGATCTCCTCACAGTCCGATCTCTCCGTCTGATCTCCCTCTTTTTATTTCTTCTATTTCTTTCATGTTTCACTTTCTTTTCTTTCTTTTCTTTGTTATTTGTAATCTGTTCTTTTTTTGATTTTCACTTGTCTGTTTTTCATTCATTCTTTCTTTCCTGTTTTGGTGTGAGGTCTGGAGGAGTCTACGTATTAAGTGTGTGAGATGTTATTGCAGTAGACTGAGGGTGTGAGTGAGATGTTTTCTCATGTCTTACTGAAATGTTAATAACGTGTTAATAGCACGGTAATAATACATTGGGAGGATAATAAATGTGTAACGCTGGATGTTGATGATCATTGAATGAAATGAAGTGCAGTGTTGTGATGACTTGATTAACAGGAAGTGAACAGATCTTTATTTCTAGGAGCAGAGATGATTACAGAAGCGGTTTTGAGATCGAAATGTCGCTGTTTTGATTTCTGAACCAGCGGGAAAAATGTGTGGCGGGTGGGGGGCGTTTCTGATGGCGGTAATCAGCGTGTCAGTCACAGCCGCTGTTCATCCTCGTCTGGTGTTAAAAGGATGAGTGTGTGGCGCGTGAGACGAAGGAGACGGTGAGGTGTGCTGAAGGACGAGTGTTTGAGCAGTGCTCCCTGTGCAGAGACGCTGAAAACGCTACCCTGTGCTTCCAGAAAGAAAAAACGCCGAGCTCAACGTTCCGAACACCCGGTGGTCCGCGCGGTAATTACGCACAATCACACGCTGTCTTGTCGGAGCGTTATCATCACCATCACCGCTGCCAGCACGCAACAGCCCGGGGTGTAAATCTGGAGTGCATTCTTTACGTTCCGTTCCCAAACCGCGAGTCAGAACCGTCCCGCGCGTCAGGTGATAAATCTCTCGTCTCCTTCACGTCCACCTTCCACCCACAGCCTGGAAATGTTTTTCTCAAGGTTTTATAGGGTTCAAGTTTAGTTTAGCGAACGTCACAAATTTTCAGTAGGTGACTTTTTTTCGCACTCGTACTTCTGAGGGAGGTAATCAGGAGTGCTCATGGATTGACCTTTAACCCCCCCCAAAAAAACAAGCCCTCATGCAGTAGTAAAGCCCCTCTATTAGAGACTCCAGTTGCCCCATTGGTAAAAGCAGCTGAGGGGGTATTAATGTGAGGAGAGGGGCTGCTTGGCTTTATCCCCAACCCCCCATCCCCCCTCCTTCCTTCCTCCTAATTCCTTCTTTTCCCTCATGGAAACTCATCCCTGCTCCAGAAACAGAACGGCCGCCTCATAAACCACCCCGCTACGCATTTTATTCCGCGATAATAAAACACCGCCACAGACTTTTGGCTCTGAGCGGACAGTCGGGTTTTAATGGTTTAATTTGGCGGTTCTGCTCAAAGAGAGAGCCACGAATGAGCGCAGGTTGAGCGTTGTTATTTTATTATCATTATGATTATTGTTGGGAGAACGCGTTTCCTCCGTCCGGCCCAAGCCAAACGACTCCTCCGGATAATCGCAACTGAAAAGTTCAACCCCGTGTAATGATGTACAAATCTTTTCTAATCTTTCTGTATTACACAATCTCTCTCTCTCTCTCTCTCTCTCTCTCCCTCCCTCGCTCACATCACGGCCCAGCATCACGCTTTATTACCATCATCAAACATCCCATTTTTATTGATTGAGGGTTTTTTTTTTTGCTGTTGTTGAGTCTGGCTCGGCTGTGGCTTGCTGAGAGGGTAAGATGGATGTGCGAAGTTGTTGCCGTGGTGTTAACAGGCCGATTCGACCCCCGGGTGGCCCTGTTGGTGTTGAGTTTCTCCTTCCCCCCCGGGTTAAAAGGTCTAGGGTTACTCGCTCGAAGTTCACCGGCCGGTTTGAGGCCCTGCGACCCCGACAGAGGGACACGACAATCCAACAGGTGTCAGTATGGACCACGAGTACGGACCCGATCTCCACCGACCCAGCGTTAAACACCGTCCCGACCCCCTGTTGGGCCGCTTAACCTTGGTGGGATCTGGGAAAGTTCTGGAATGTTTGGTGGATAAACTGTGCAGTTTGTTGCTGTTCGGTGGAAAGTTTTGTGTTTTTTTTGTTTGTTTTGTTTTTTTTTAAGAATTGGAAATATTTATGTTCCAGTGTTTTGTGTTTCAATGGTTTCTGAATTGAAATTCCAATCTGGGACCTTTCTGGTGGTGCAGTAACACTCCGAGCCGCACGTCAGGTGGAATTACAATCACACCCCCCCCCCATCTGGTGGTCTGATAATTAGATTTTCCCGTTGTTCTCAGCGAGTATTTTCTGTAATTATGTAAATGAACGCAGCGGTTCGCGGCGCCTCTGTAATCCTCCGCGGCGGTCTTGCGAGTTAACACTGAGCCGCCGAATGACAGAGCCGCAACTGTGTTCCATTATCACCCGCGGTGCCGACAGAACAGAGGGAGAGGACGAGTGAGAGAGAGGGATAACAGCATTGATTGGCTAAGAGGGAGACGGGAGAAACCCGAGACGGTTTAAAGGAACTCCGATTTATCCCTCCGGCGAACGGCTTCAGGAAACGTCAAAGGGAATAAGGCCATCACACGCCGACTGCTTTAAAGTGTCGCAGTGTATGAGGATCGTATCATCGGTTACGCAGAGGCCGGGTTTATATTAAACACTCACGCATTTACTTTCTCTCGTCTTTTTTTATTTCTCCTGAGCTGCGCCGATCTGAGGCCAGCGAGGTTTGGGTAGCGTCTGCTTTATTCTCGATAAGAGCTTCTGCACTTTTTCTTCACACGGCACTCGTTCTTTTCTGCCGTTGCTCACCAGGAGTAAAATTGAGAAGAAGTTCAGCGGGCGGGTCAGATGAGCCACGCCTCTCATGAGACGTACTCATGCTCAAGCACAGCCAGGCCTTATAATGAAGATCAAAGCAAACGTAGTGTATTAAAATGAGACGTGTGTTTAGTACACGTGCGAGTTGATCGAAGTACCGCAGACGTCTTTCCGGAAACCAAAACACATGCACGCACGTCTGGAAATTGCGTCCTCACTATATTTTAGATGCCGAAGCATCCACTGCCGTGCTCGGAACCCTCTACAGACGTCTAATCAAATGTTCCGTTCATCTTTGAAATTCGGCGCTGTTTGTGATTTGGTGGCGTAAGGCGGTGAACCTCAACCAGCCCAGAGTGGACAAGAGCCAGTTCCCACAATCCATCTGAAGCTTTCGTACCTAATTACGTTAACGTTCGCAAACAATAGGCTGTGTTTACAAGAAGTCGGTACGGTTCACATTAAAGCAAACCTCCCCGCTGAAGGCGCGTCCAAGTGTTCTGTACCGTTCTGTAAACATCCGACGAAACGCCGGCCATCTTTACCGCGCGGAGTTTCGCAAGAGATCCTTTTACGCTGCCTGCGAGAATCTTTTTTTTTTAGCTTCGGTGGGATAACCTGAGGTGAAAAGTGATCCTCGCGAAAGTCGAGTCCGCCATTAATTCAAATGTATGCGCTGGCGTCCGAAGGAGAATTCGAGTCTGACCGCACTTTTCCTCGCCGTTTTGCGTGCCACCCTGTCTTAAGGCAACACGTGTGAAGCGCATGCATTATTCATGAGGTTTAATGGCTGCCTGCTTTACACTAATGTTATGGAAGGTTTGGGTGTTACATTTTACATAAACGGGTCCTCAGATCACATCCCCGGATCAAAGGTTCACACCCTGGTGCTTTCCGCATGTCTTTTATTTTCCCCGTGTTTATGAGCGACACACCTGCCATCACCAGCACCGTCATCCGGCGTCCTCCGGGCCGTGAGATGTGACTTCACAAAACAGTGAGCGGAAGTAGCGGTGAAGCCCGAACTCCCCGAAAACCAAAGCTCTTCATCTCTTCCATCGCTTGACTCCTCTTATATCTTGGGAGTTTCCTCAGTAATTTATCCGTCAGCGCAGGACTAAACGGTTGTGATTTCAGCAAGTTTCCCGGCAGGATTCCTCGGCGTGTTTCCCAAACCGGAGTTGAGTGAAAATATTAGGGTTCTTGTCCTCCAGTGGCTACGGAGTCTCGTTTAAACCCGTTCTGGCCGACCGACGCGGAATAACAATAATAGAAGCCGACTTTCCGTCCATACGGAGTGTGACTTTAGTAGGGCCCCTACCCAGGGTGCAGTCTTTCTTCGCCACACCTGCGTAGGCCTCTCCGATACAGGGTAAGTCAGGAGCATCCGGACGCCTTGATTGCTTTCCCTGGGGACGGGAAACGCTCGGGTAACCTGTGAAACGGAGAACTCCTTCCACATGTGCCTTTTCATCGCTGATCTGAGCCAAGGCCGCACCTCTCCAACTTTTCAGACCAGATTAATTTTTTTCCGATTGTAAATTACTCCAGAGCCTCTGAGGGCCTCCGTCTCTTCGGGACCTTTTTTTTTTTTTTTTTTTTTATTTAATAAAAAAATTTTTTTAAACAAAGGTATTGCACTGGGAAAGGTGAACCCTTCTTCTCCGAGGTCTCTTCTTCCTTTCTGTGTCCCCTCCATCCAGCAGCTGGCCAAACACTTTTCAGCTGATGCTAATCACTGAGCCGCGCCGAAGCGCCGTGACTCGAGCGCTGACAAGGGCCCGGAATGATCTCACTCCAAATGCAGCCACTCCATTACTGAGGAGATTCTCATACACGCTGTCGCTTACAATATACCTCAAAAAGACCGACTGTGAACCTTTAAGGACAAGACGGCAAATTGGTCATGGCAGAGGTGAAAAACAAAACGCTTCGCGGACGGGAAGGCTAACGGAACACACGGGCGATTTATTTACTTTTCAGAAGATAAAATGGACGTAATTGAAGCGGATGGCCTGCGTAATGGATCTTTTGAAGGTGAAATGTTTTGCTTTTGCTGTTTAGGGCTGTGATTTTGTTTACGTGTACTCGACACTCCTGCAATTGGTCCAAAACACTGCGCCACATTCCACGGAAAGCGCTCGCCTGAATGATAACAACGAGCGCCATGCTGCTAATCTGTGTTTAAAAATTCCCAAACATTTCTAACACAGGCATCATGTACCGTCGCTCCGCGTTACCAGATGGGAACATGATGTGGCGGCTCTCCTTCATCGGCCGACGTGCCAGTGTAAGCGGTGAAATATTTCGGAAGTTTCTGGAATGAACTCGTGCTAATCACTTTGTTTCTCATCACCGTTCGGGATAAATTCTAAAAGCCGTCGTAATTCTTACCAAATGGACCTTTAGGGGGAGTTTATATCACCGTTAGTCCCATCACAAGACGAAGGCCGTGTCTCTCTCTCTCTGTCTCTCTCTCTCTCTCTCTCTCTGTCTCTGTCTCTCACGCGCACACAAATCCTGCTCTCGCACCCATGACTTTCTCATACTCTGAGTTACACACATCCCGTGTGGAACACACCTCATCTCAGACTGGGACACCACTGGAGACTAAACTCCTATGATTTATTTATATTTAATTTCTCAGAACCAAGGACCAAATATCCAACTTCAACAAATCACACACACACGCACGCACACGCACACGCGCACACACACACACAGTAAGAGAGAGAATTAATGCAGAACTTCCTTTTGAATTATGAAGGTATCACAGTTAAGAACTCCTGGACCTCCTTGATGCCTGTTACCCACATGTGCTCTTGTTCACTCCGATTTACTAATCTCTCTCTCTCTCTCTGTCTCTCTCTGTCTCTGTCTCTGTCTGTCTGTCTCTCTCTCTTTGTCTGTATATCTCGCTCTCTGGCTGTCTCTTGCTGTCTCTTTCTGTCCCTCTCTCTCTCTGGCAGACTGTCTGTCTGTCTCTTTCTGTCTGTCTGTCTCTGTCTGTCTCTCTCTCTCTGTCTGTCTCTCTCTCTTTGTATATCTCACTTTGTCTCTCTCTGTCTCGCTCTCTGTCTCGCTCTCTGTGTCTCTCTGGCAGACTGTCTGACTCTCTCTCTGTCTGTCTCTCTCTCTCTGTCTATCTCTCTCTTTGCCTGTATATCTTACTCTCTGTCTCTCTCTTGCTGTCTCTCTCCTGCTGTCTCTCTCTGGCAGACAGTCTGTCTCTCGCTCTCTCTGTCTGTCTCTCGCGTTCTCTTGTTTTCTGTCTGTCTTTCTCTCTCGCTCTGTCTGTCTGTCTGCCTCGCATGCTCTCTCTCTCTCTCATACTTTCTCTTCCCCTCTCACGCTTGATCTCTGTCTTTCTCTCTGTCTCTTTCTCACTGTCTGTCTCTCTGTCACTGTTTCTTTCCCTTGCTCTCTCTTTCAAGTGTTTCTGTCTCTGTCTTTCTCTCGCTCTTGCTCTCCCTGTCTTTCTCTCCCTTTCTCACTGTCTTTATGTCGCTGTCTCTGTCTCTCTCACTCCTTCTCTCGTTGCGTGTTTGGTGGATCAGGTTATTCACACCTTGCGAAGAGTGAATGAAAGAAGTGTGTGTGCGTGCTCCGGAGTACACACTTCCTGTCCTGTGTGTAAGTACGTGTGGTGTCTCAAGTTTTAGCTCGCAGGGTTCCACATGGCTGCTTTTCATCACCTGGCTTTAGAAAGTGTTACCGTACCGTGCGGCAGCGTTTAAATAGTTTAATGTTTTTTTAATTCAGATCAGGTTCTCGCACTCTGGAGCGACTCGTTGTCCAGAAAATTATCCTCACATCTCTGATAGAATAGAACCTAAGGTTTAATCCAATCATTTGTGAGTGTGGCGTTTGCATGGTTTCAGGATTGGGGGTGGGGTTTTTATCCTCCATCATTCGAGAAGAGCGTGAGTCTGCCGCAGGCTCGAGACTCGAGCGCTCGCATTCAGGGGAAACGCCGGAGGTTCAATTCTAAACCTGAATAAATATGGCGTTCGACCGTTTCAGGACCAGTTCAGTCCTGGAGCCGAGCTGCTGCTTCTGATAAAGTGCTAACAGGAAAGAGGAAACTGATCTGAGAGACACACACACACACACACACACACACACGCACACACACACAGAGGAGCACTGTACACTGGCTTATATTTATTGTACTATTTCAGACTTTCTCCCAGGGGCAGCCTAATACCTGACATCTTTAAATGTGTGTGTGTGTGTGTGTGTGTGTGTGTGTGTGTTACTCTCAAACATACACACATCCTTTACTACACTGCACATGTCAGGGAGGCCACATGTTTGCAATACAGGTTTGTGTGTGTGTGTGTAAGTGATCTAGTGTACAGCTCTTTATAATTGCAAATGTAATTGCAGTCTTCCGAGCAGAACGTCCTCTCTGCAGGGTCAGAGTAACAGGAGCAGCTCTCTCTCTCTCTTTCTCTCTCTGCCTCTCTCTCTCTCTGCCTCTCTCTCTCACTCTCTCTATCTCACTCTCTAGCTGTCTCAGACTTTCTTGCTATCTCTCTCTCTCTCTCTCTCTCTCTCTGTCTCTCGCTTTTTGTCCCTCGGTTGCCCTCACTCTTTTGCTGTCTCTTGCTTTCTGTATCTCTCTTGCTTTTTGTCTCTCTCTCTCGCTTGCACTCTCTCGCTTTCTCTCTTGCTTTTTGTCTTCTCTCTCTTGCTCTCTTTCACTCTCTCGCTGTCTCTCTCTTGCTCTATGTCTCGTTTTCGGTCTGTCTTGATCTCTCGCTGTCTCTCTCTTGCTCTGGCTCTCTATCACTCTCTCTGTCTTTTTTTTTTTTTTTTTTTTTACAGTTTAAAAAAAGCTTTGTTATCCGGACCGTATACATGTAGAGTATTGTCAAAGCGTTTCAAGAAACATATATGAACATATTTTAAACATTGTTAAATGACATTAACAATAAGTCAACTAATTGGTTGAAATATTAGGGGGAAAGGGAGAGAAAGAAAGTTTTGATGAAAAATGAATTATGCATTGATAATAATAGTCTGACTCTCTCTCTCTGTCCCTCTCTCTCTCTTTCTTCCCACCCGTCCCCACTCTTGGCTTGTTTTAAATTAAATGCCTTTATTTAAGAGTGTCGACGTTGAGCTGAAGTGTGTTGTGTTTCGTGTGGATGTTTGTGCTGTTAACTCATAGCCCCAGTTTAGCATGTGCGCTAAATCTCACCTG
The DNA here is from genome assembly GCA_039654305.1 of Porochilus rendahli. Classification (NCBI taxonomy): domain Eukaryota; kingdom Metazoa; phylum Chordata; class Actinopteri; order Siluriformes; family Plotosidae; genus Porochilus; species Porochilus rendahli. Next base: position 20,449,214 of record JBCNYG010000008.1, on the reverse strand, counting down.
TAATGTTTAGACAGTCCGTGAGAGCCTGCAGGTGGTGTGTGTGTGTGTGTGTGTGTGTGTGTGTTTTTTTCTCTTAAAATCTGGAGCTGGCTGTGTGGTTGAACATTTGCCAGGCTTCCCTCCCGACTGAATTCTCAGAGGATGAGGGCTTAGGGTGTAGGAGGGTGTAGTTGAGTGTAAGGTGTTGGGTTATGTCTAGTAGGGTGTGAGGTGTAGGGATGGGGTGTAGAGGGCATTCTGCAGTGGGTTGTCGAGTGTAGAGGGCGTTATGTAGTTGGGTGTTAAGTGTAGAGGGCGTTGTGTAGTAGGGTGTTAAGTGTAGAGGGCGTTGTGTAGCAGGGTGTTGGGTTTAGAGGGTGTTGTGCAGTAGGGTGATGGGTGTAGAGGGTGTTGTGTAGTAGGGTGTCAGGTGTAGGGGTGTTGGGTGCCATGGGTGTAAGGTGTAGGGGATAGGTGTAGTCGATGGTGGGTGGAAGGCGTAGGGGGGTGGGTGTAGTGGGTGGTGGGTGGAAGGCGTATGGGATTTGAGTATTTGCAGCCTTTTCTAAAGACTAGATGACTTCACCAGTTTTTGGGAGTAACTGTGACCCTCACTAAGTTGGCATTAAAGACCAACTTGAATGCATTTTTCTTAAGTTGGCTGCTTAAAGGGTGGAAGGTCCTGAAGTAATACTCAAACTAGACACCTG
>JBCNYG010000008.1:20415041-20430895 GCA_039654305.1 Porochilus rendahli | reverse complement strand
TGACGGGGATAGAGAGAGTATGACGGGGAGAGTATGATGGAGAGAGAGAGAGAGAGCATGACGGGGAGAGGGAGAGCATGACGGGGAGAGAGCATGACGGGGAGAGAGAGAGTATGATGGGGAGAGAGAGCATGACGGGGAGAGAGAGAGCATGACGGGGAGAGAGAGAGCATGACTGGGAGAGAGAGAGTATGACTGGGAGAGTATGATGGGGAGATAGTATGAGAGAGAAAGAGAGAATGAGTGAACAGTCACATGTTGCTGAGCTTTGAAAGGAAACAACTGTTCATGCTCATGTTTGACATCAAACACTTAGACACACACACACACACACTCACACTCACACTCACACTCACACTCACACTCACACTCACACTCTCCCCCTCTGGATCGGAATGGAACTTTGAGTGAGAACTAATCCTCCACAGGTGTGTTGAATTCTGGGATACGACACAGACAAATCCAGCAATTGGAGGAATGTGTGAACGTTTGTGATGTACAGTGGGATGTGTTCACACACATACACACGAACACACACACAGCAGATGGGGCGATCCGTTGGACTTTGGATCACTGCAGGAACCTCGGCAGCCAACATTGTTTTTGATTTTCCTTTTTTGTGTGTGTTTAAGTGCTTAAACGGCTTTGGCTCCTCCCTCCGAACCACGCCGGTGCGGGATGAGGTGCACAGCAGGGTCAGGGTGTGGTTTCGAACAGACCTGCATAATATTCTAATATTCTTATTCGAATATTAATATTCTGGGTGGGTACAGTTTACATAAGCTCCACCCTCACTAATCACTTGGAACACTCTTGCCCCTCCCACATGGCTTTTATTAATACTAACAAACTTTCACCTGTCTCAGAGAGCTGTCAATCAAACACTCTCTTTAGATTAACTGGCCACACCCACAAATGTGTTTGACGGCAGCAGGCGTGGGTTTGATTTGTGCAAAAATTTTATAATAAAAAAAAAAAAAAACAATGTTTTACAGGGCCTCGGGTCACACGGCAGATCTTTACTGGACTTATTATTGTGTGTGTGTGTGTTTGAGTGTGGATCAGTTGTCTGAATATGTGGTCTGCATCATGGACACCTCATAAATCTCTCACACACACACACACACACACACACCTTGGAGCTTTTTCCATTCTATGTGGATAACAATATAAAACCACACACACTGAAGTAAAGACCACGCCTCAAGTGTTCATTACAGTGGAATTAAGTTATAATATCGCCTACGTTTCCGATTCACTACTTTCTCAGTACATGTGTGTGTGTGTGCTCTGCCAAGTCAAATTTCTCCCAAACGACCCTCACTCGGCCAGTAAAACGCGCTCTGATGATATTGTTGTTTTTTTTCTCTCGGACCTCTGAGAGTTTTTTTCGTCCTCTGAGGTGAAGAGTCAGAGATCGGCGTGAGTTCACTCGAGGATAAACTCCATTCCTCATCAAAAACAATAATCACAAATCCCTGATTGGTTAAACCAGCTTAGCCCTTTGGAGGCGGGGCTACGAGGAGCACTGATGCGGATGCGATGTATCCACGAACCTGGTGATGCTTTCTCCTGGTGTAAATAAAACTCTGTTCACTAAAACGTGAATATTTTCATACGTTTTGACCACACCTGCTTTTGGAAGCCATTTTGGATCATGGACTGAAAGCACACGTTTCAGGGGTGTTGAGACGTGACGCGCGGTCGCCGTGATGGTCAGAGTGTATATCTGTGATCACACCATCAACCATCAAAGAGAAGCTAGCGATGAACGAACATAACACAAACATGCTAACGCACACATGGCGACTCAGGCATCAGAACTTTCGTCTGTTTGCCGCCGAGATTCCGAATCCTCACAACAACACACCGATAGAAATATCAATGATCTCTTTTAAAAGGGAAACTCTTAAACAAACATTGGCACCTTTGACCTTTGATCCAGTGTATTTATGGGGTTTTGGGTGGGCGTGCCGACACTAACACAAATGGTGAGAAGGAGGAAGAGGGCGAGCGCTGAAATGAGTGGAACAGAGAACTGATGAATGGAGGTGAGGGGAAAGAGCGAGCAGAGGAGTGTTGGAGAGGAGACGGGTGGAGATGATAAAGAGGTGTGTGTGTGTGTGTGAGAGTGTGTGTGTGAGAGAGAGAAGGTGAAGGTTATCAGGGTTACACTAACAGCTGAGCTCAGCACCATAATGAACAACCTAATTTATTGTGTGTGTGTGTGTGTGTGTGTGTGTGTGTGTGTGTGCTGTGGTGCCAGAGTGTGGAGGTATGGGGTGTGTGGAAGAGTGAAGCTGGCACCGGATCTCACGGTTGGAGCGCTCTAACAGGAGAAAGAACAGAAATGTTTATCACAGCGTCACACTGCGGAGCGGCAAAACGCCTCAGAGAGCCAGGGTGTCCTCATCTCACTGGACCTCCAACACTGCCACACACACACACACACACACACTTTTCACTTCATTTTATCCCCATCTTCTCCAGTTGACCAGGATTCAGGTTTATTTTCGTTTCTTCTCCAGTGAGGATCTTGGTGTTGACCCTCACAACACTTTCTTACTGACGAACCTGATCCGTCACACACACATCTCTGAACGACTGTATTTCTGTGTCCAAAATATTGTAGGAGGTCAAAACCAGCTTCAACTAGATGGACAAGCTCCGCCCACTCACTCTTATTTAATACGTACACATTAATTTAAATTGGGGGTGTGTTTCATGCAAATTACATTCCTATGAGATATTTCCCCACTGCAGTAAGAAGGTCCTGGGTTCGAGTCCCATCCCCAGGCTCGGGTTGCTTCTGTGCGGAGTTTGCGTGTGCTTCCTGTACTTGTGTGCGTTTCCTCTGGGTACTCCAGTTTCCTCCCACAGTCCAAACACATGCACAGTAGGCCAGGTGGCTGTTTCAGACTGCCCCTTAGTGTGAGAGTGTGTGTGTAGGGTTGTGTGGGTTGGTCCTGTGATGGTCTGGTGAGCTGTTCAGGGTGTGCCCTCGCCCAGAGACGGCTGAGATAGAGAGACATCCACCCTCCCGGCGACCCTAATAGGATGAAGTGTTTTAAGGAATGATTGATGAATAAAGTTTATAATTAAAGCCGTCTGTGTTCAGGGCGATGGTGCTGATGTCCGTGACTTCGACACCGTGCTGTATTTGTGGGGTTTTTTTTTTAGGCTGAGATAATAATTCTTCCCATCCCTGAGACGCAGGAATCGTTTAATATCACAGAGGGGATTTACGTTCCTCGCTTTCCCTCCCAGTCACTGTTTTCGATTTTCTTGACTTCATAATGTCCCGTAATCACTTTATTACGCTCTCAGAGGCTCAGGGTTCTTCTGGTTCTTCAAAAGCTCCAGGCTGCTGCTTTTCATTTGGAAGCATCAACACGTCTCTCTGGATCCTCTGGCTCAGTTAAACTCAGGAAATTATTCCTTATTATGTTTTCAAATCTGTTTTTGTTGCCGTGAGCGAGACGTCGTGTGATGTTCCGAAGCTGGAGAGACGGGGAGAGGGATGAAGATGATGAAGTTGATGATGATTCTGGAGAGAGATGAAGAGAGGTTTCCGTGGTGGTGTGCAACGTGTCCCGTTCCTCGGCGTCGTCGTTTCAAACAGAACGCTACTGTACCGCCGTGTGAATACTCCTGAGCCCGTGTATAAACCACGCTGCTGGGACGCTAAACGCAAAGAGAAGGGATTTTAAAAGCTGGTTCTGTTTCAGCTCCATGTGATCCTTTCAGTTTAAGGGGATTTTCAGGATTTTAACTGATTAAAGGAATCGAATCCGACATCTCTGTGGATGGTGACGTGCGCCACCTCTAATCCCAGATCAAATGGCGTTATTTCACTCCAATCCTCATCATCTCTTTGACACAATCAGCTGGGACTCATTCATGGCGTGTGGGGTTTCTTGGTGAAACGGTGATCGTGAGGACTGCAGTATGGCTGTTCCACTATTAAAGGGGAAAAAAACGTGACCCAGGGTCTGACACGTGCCCTGGGTTTCAACACGAGAACACCAACATGCTGACTCCACCCACAACGAGATTGTGGTGTTTGTGAGAAATGTGTGAGTCGATGTTGATGTGGATCTTCCAGCTGTGGACCAGAATTCCCTGCTTGGGTATTTGTGGATTACAGGTGGGTTATGAGAGATGCAGTGATGTTGGTTTGGGTTTGTTGATGTGAGTCAGTGATTTTTTTTACTCAACTCGATGTTTCCACTCACAGATTCATGATGAGAGCCAATCAGTTCAATCTCGTTAAACTTAATGATTAAAGTCAAATTACAAACCAACTGTAAGCATAGTGAATGTTTGTTTTGTTGATTGTTGATGTTTCTATCATTTGTTTGTTGTTTATTTTGTTTGTTGTTTAGCTGTTTGTTGTTGTTTATTTTGATTGTTGACATTTGTTGTTTGTTGTTTTGTTTATTGTTCTGTTGTTTGTTGTTTAGTTTTTTGTTGTTTATTTTGTTTGTTGTTCTTGTTTGTTGTTTTCTTGATTGTTCTGTTGTTTGTTGTTGTTTGTTCTGTTGTTTGTTTGTTGATTAGTTTTGCTGTTTGATGTTTGTTTTGTTGTTTTTGCGAAGATGCTGATAAGAATGTGATGATTAGAATCCAGAAACGCGGATTTCTCTGTCAGGTTGTAAGGAGAGCTCAGCGTCCTGATCTCTGGCGCATCAAAGAAATCCTTCGACTCTAAAACCTGCTTTTAGTTTCCCTCGACAGGAAACGAGCACATTCTCCGCCCCCACACGCCCGAGTCACTGATCCGGCCGTCGGGAGGAACCATGCTGGAATAAGGTTGATGATGTTTGAAAGGTTTAAATGTTTGTTTGTGTCCGTGTTGTTTAGAAGAAGCTGAGTGAAGACTTCTCTCCACTGTTCTGGCTCCCATCAGCGAAGCTGGATAATAGAGTGTGTAATTTTTTGGAAAATGAGGCAGAATGTACCAACCAAGAGTTCCCTGTAAATGTAAAATAGTTTTTTTTCGGTCTGACTGAGGTTTCAGGAGACATTTAGTATTTTTTCTTTTTTTCCTGAGGTGTGCATGTTTCCTCTTACACAAACGTGTCTTGGAACAAACGCCGTCGGAGTGTCCTTGCCGCCGAAGGGTCACAGTGGTGGTTCTCTTTTACATCTCCGGCATCAGATCACAATCTCATACCACATCTCTCAGGATCTTAACAGCCGACGCAGTGAAACCCCCCCCCGAGAAGAATCCGTGTGGCGCAGTGGACGTTCGGTGCGAAAGCTGTTTCGAGTCAGCGTGTGACTCGTGGGTCGAGCCGCAGGATGAGTGAGTGCTGACGGGGATTGTGTGGTTGGACTCGTCTCCTCTGAACAGTAGCACTTCGCCTGCGGGCTTGGTGGTCCGTTTCGGGATCAAAGCCGTACTGAGATTTACGCCGTCTCCAGTCCGGTCAACGAAAAACACCTTTTACCTCCGCACTGCGTTCCCATGAGAGCGCTGTTTCTCCAAGATTATATGAAGACGATCTCAGCGTGTGAGGCGGCGAGTAGCGCTGGTCAGAGGGCCTGCAGTGCGTTAGAAGTGTGTTAACACCCGCCATCTGCACCTCGTACCTGTCTTCTTCCATCTCTTGGACCTTCCAGGACTCCTGCTGACATGCAGCACGCGTTAAATATAAACCGGCTTTGAAATGTTAAAGCGCTGAGAGACAGCATTGTTCTATGGGTTTTTTACAGCGTGATGTCGAAGGCTACGTGGTATCAATGTTGAATAAACGCTATGAGATGCTGGGCGGGTATTGGTTACTGTAGGTTGGTGCGTAGCGCTGTAGGACGTCAGGACTGTGATGGATGGGTTTAATCAGTCCCTCTCGGATCCCCGTCTCTAATAAAACCCGTCTTTCAGACCAACTTCAAAAGCTGCACGATAGACAGACCCCGAGATTGGAGTTGTAATATTTTACTCATGTCTTATGTCTGCTTTATTTTTCGACTTCTGGCTAAATCCTTCTTTTGTTTGTCTCAGTGGTCGAAATTAGTTCAACTCCCGCGGCGATCATGTGCGCCGCATCATAGAATGGAATAAAATAATAATAACAATAACCAGAAGCAGATTTTCTTTTTATAGCCGTGTTTTTATGGGTTGTAGGTTTGCGTAGATGATGTTCGGTGTGGTGGTGTAGCGATTAGCACATCCTCCTCATAACACGAAGGCCCTGGGTTCGCATCCCGGGCTCGGCTCGAGTGTTTCTGTGTGGAGTTTGCATGTTCTCCCCGTGCTTGTGTGGGTTTCCTCCAGGTACTCCGGTTTCCTCCTACAGTGCAAAGACATGCACAGGCTAACTGGCTGTTCCGAATCACCCCTATGTGTGAGTGTGAGTGTGAGTGTGAATGGTTGTGTGTGTGTTGCCCTGTGATGGTCTGGCCAGCTGTTAAGGGTGTACCCCGCCTTTGCCAGGAGTCGGCTGAGATAGGCTCCACCCTTCCCATGACCCTAATAGGATTATCGATTCAGTGAATGAATGTTTGGCGGTGTGTAAAGGCCACACATGCGCACCTCTTCTTTACGATTTCTTGGTCATGTGACAGGCTGTGATTAAAGGGACTTTGTGAACATTGAATTTTTCACTGAACTCTTTACTATTCTGTAAAGGTTAAAGGTCACGTGGGCGTTAGAGCAGATATGGCTGTTGGGAGTTCTGTGTGATGGAGCAAGTCATTAATCCCTGAGATAATGGAGCTCTGCCTCTCCGCAACTCGTCCTTTGTTTCGTTTTTTCTTTATGGTACGAGAGTTGGAACGTGGCACTCGCAGCCTTCCTGCTTTCGGAATAAGCCTGGAGTGAATCAGTTCCAGCGTCTGTGACTCGCTGCACCGTCATCAATCTTGTGTATCACAACAGAGCGACTTTTTCACTTTCATTTCTTTCATCGTTTGATGTCGTCCTAATTTATTGTCTCTGTTCAAAATAACTCTCTTCGCTGTCTGTTTGTTTTCGGCGACCTTCATGACAGAATATCCGGCCGTTGTGCAACTCGCGTTTGAGCGCCGCATCGCATCGCATCCACAGGGAGTTGACGTCACCCTGAGATGAAAAGCGTTCCTCGATCTTAATAGGTTCCAGTCCATGAAAAAAGGTCCGGCTGCGAAATGTAATAAACGCAGAGGCTTTAAGGAAGGACGTAGTTTGACGGATAACCTTTGGCTCCCTGAGAGGAATAAAGGCTTGATGGTTCGAGAGTGAGGACACGGGAGACCACGGGATGTGACTGGAGGATGCTGGAACAGAGAGAGAAGTGTAGGAGCAGGTTCAGGTGAAACGGAGAGAGAGAGAATAAAAGAGAGACGAAGAAAAAGGTCGTCAGAATGTTTTTATTTATTCATCATCAGCTGAAATGTTTATTTACAGCAGATGCGCTTTTAATAAGAGAGACATATACGCCTGAACAGGTGAGGGTCAGGGACCTTCTCAATCGCCCGGCAATGAGGACGCTCACTCGGTGATCAGCGTTACACAAATAAGATTGAAAGAAGAAAACAAGAAAAGCAAAAAGAGAATAAACCAAAAAAGTAAAAAAAACCAAAAACTACATTTTGAGCGAAAGAAAGAAAGAAAGGGAGGAATGAAAAATGAGGAAGAGTGAAAGAGGGATTCTCCAGGAGGAAAATTTCCCGTCATGTCATCGGTGTGTAAGCGTTTTGATGTTTTGCCTGAAACGGCGGTTATTAGTGAGGTCATTAACTTGTGTGTTTTTTCCTCTGAGCGTCTCCGTGAAATGGATCCTCTGATTTCCTGCAGCATTACATCACTCTTCAAACACGACTTCAGACCTCACAATAACGCTTTACACGTGAGACCTGCTGAAACTTGATAAACTACAGCTTTCCACGTCACACCGTCAACCTGAGATCCCTCGGAATGGAAGGGCCGTATCAACAAAGGGATTCTCCTTCTGCTAGCGCCGCTACTAAACAACAGCCTTCTACAAATACAGTCCGAGCGTGAACCCGATACCGCGCTCGAGAACCCGGATACATCTCGCGCTTTTGTCCCGGCCCGGATTACATGTGTTCCCCAAAGCAGGTGTATTTTCCTCACACGACTTACAGATGGAAGGAGGTGGCACTCCGGAACAGCTTGGGTTGCATCTCCGTCCTGAGACGGACGCCGCCGCTGCTGGCGAGGATATTGTTCATGAGAAATGACACAAACTACGGTTCCGTGATCTCATCTCATATACGAGCGTGAATGGATAGCGCTGCAGAGAGAGTGTGTGTTCCTTTGGTTTCCGTGCAAACATGCGAGTGTTGAAGGACGATGTCATCTTGTTTCTCTTCCTCTCATTGTTGTGGAATGAGTTTTTTTCGAAAGGACCACATGGTTTGGTTTAATGAAGGAAAATAAATCCTGGTCGTATAAACGCGTTTAAAACCTAAACCCACAGTGACTCGCTGGTCCTGGGGTATCATATCGCCATGACGACAGTTGAAATTACATCCTGTCGAGTTTGAGCAACAGGCTCGGTACTTGGGTGGAGTACAGCAGGGTGCTGGATTACACTCTGTACTTTCGGTTATCACTTTGAGGTTTGTTTTTTTTTTTTGAGGTAATAGGGCTCACCATGGTTCAGCCAGGGTCGCCTGGGTATTTTTGGGTACATTTTTGGGTGGTTAAAGATGGTGATGGAGTAGGTGATAAGATTTGGGGAGAGATTGGGGTTGTTTGGGGCCTGCAGAGCTCAACCTCCATGTGAACAAGTCCCACCTCCACATGAAAAAGCTCCGCCTCAATGTGAAGAAGACTCAGACCAGATGGAACTATTAAAGGGAGACTGTGCACCAACATGCTTCACAAATGTTCCACATCAGGTTTCTGGTGCAGTTTTGTGTAAAATGACCAACAGTGGTTAGCTATAGCTAACATCGGCTTACAATAGCGAACCTGGCTAACAAAGGGCATCAATCGCTAACCTTGCTAACTTCTTTATCTGATGCTGCAGACTGTAATTCATTCATAATTGGTAAATAATTAACTTCTTAACATTCAAAACTAGTGTTCATAAAGCAAAAAATAATGTTTGAGGTCTCACACACACACACACACACACACACACACACACATTCAGTGCACAATTCTAGCCTCACAGTTTTTCTTTCTCACTGTCCTGTTGCCAGCCCATTTGCTTTGCTCAGCCTCTGCGTGTCTAATTTGTTCTGTACAAACATGACCTTAAAATGTGTGTGTGTGTGTGTGTGTGTGTGTGTGTGTGTGTGCGGTCAGAGGGTCACAATATTCAGTGTTCGCATGTGGTAAGATAGTGTGTGGCAAAGAGGTCACTGTGTGTGCGTGTGTGCGTGTGTGTTTGTGTGTGTGTGTTTGTTTGTGTGTGTGTGTGTGTGTGTGTGTGTGTGTGTGTGGTTTATGTACCGGACACACCCTCAGGTTTTGGCTTGATTTGTGTGTTTAATGTTGGCAAAATGAACACCTTGAGCACATAATAAAGAAAGACACCACACACACACATACAAACACACATGCCTCAAGTCATGGGCGTCATCACACGGTGCAGGATTTGGCGATTTTTCTCGTATTTACAGTAAAACTTCATCACAAGTTTAAAAACAGCATCACACACAAACTTTATTTCAAAAACGACTTTCAGTCCGTGTCAAAATTTCCACCGTGAGTGTACAAGGTCTCTCTCTCTCACACATTACAGAATACATGCATTCAGGTTTATTTTTAGCGTAGAGCTTTACATTAATCTTCATTTAAAGGAATGATTTCAGCCTGAGTCACTGATTCTTTATATTTTGCACTGGTGCCGTGAAGCTAACGTGGCTTACATGTAATAAACGTCTCGCTGAATATCTAAATTCAGTATTTTACATAATTTATCTACAGTATCATTGAGAAATAACTGATGGTGTAAAAGAGGGGTGCGAGTGTTTGGTATATTTTTACAGCCGGTCACCTCACGCTGAACTACAAAACTACCTTCAAACTCCCAGGGTGTGGCCTGTATGAGGGCGGAGTTATACCAAACTAGCGTTCAATGTTAATAGCACTCACGGTGAAGTTTATAATCTATGATGTACTGTTAGCATCATTAGCTTTTTAGTTGCTAAATTCACACACTGAATGTTACTGTTCCAGAATATTTTATCACGAGTGTCCCCCCAGGGAACAGACTGGACCTTTTCTCCATCCTGCCAGAGGTCAAACAGGTTCCTCTGAGGATGGAAATAACCTCAGTACGAAGCCGCAGGCAAATACAACAACCTCAATGTTTCCAGAACCTCCAGACAGGTAGCACAGGCACCATCGCACTTCCAGATTTAAATGGAAAAAACCCAAATATCACCCTGTCTACATCCCATCCTGAGTCAAGGGTGAACAGGTTTAATCATTAACACTCAAATTAAGTCTGTTTGTGATATTTTTACGTAGAATCCATGCGTCACTGTCCAAAGAAATGCAATCCAAATAGAGTGGTGTAGTGGTTAGCACACCCGCCTCACAGCGAGAAGGTGAAAGCTGCGGTGTTTCTGTGCGGGCTTTACATGTTCTCCCTGTGCTTGCGTATGTTTCCTCTGGGTACTCTGGCTTCCTCCCACAGTCCAAAAACATGCACAGTAGGTCGTTCCAAATCACCCCGGTGTGTTCAGGGTGTACCCTGCCCTCGCCCAGGGTCAGCTGAGATAGACTCCAGCCTCCCTGCGACCCTAATAGGATTAGGTGATTCAGAAAATGAATGAATGAATGATCTATAAAAGGCTGTAAATTATGTTTCTGAATGAATTTCCACATTTCTGTTTACTGTGAGACAATACAGTGAGAGTAAAATGGTAAAATAGCCATTTGGCATGCGAGTGTGTGCAAGTGTGTGGTTTCTGGGTTTGGAGGAAATAACTTCACTACGATGGATCTGTCAGGTGTCCTGACTTTCTCCACCTTTCCATCGGGTCCGTCAGACGAGGGGCCCTTTTCTACTTCACTCTCCTGTCTCTCTCTCTCTCTCTCTCTCTCTCTCTCTCTCTCTCTCCCTCCACAGCTCACGGCTCTCCTGAGAGTTCTCCATGTAGTCTGCAGCATTGTTAGTGCTGTTATCTGAGCCACACTGACACATTCCCGTAAAATAGAAAAGGAAAGAAACTAAACAGGAAATACTTTGATGTCCTGTGTGAGATGTTCCTTCACGCCTGGCAGTTTCTTCACAAATGCACCTCATGTTCATCTTTCTCTCTCTTTGCCCTGAATCTCTGTTTTTGTGTTTTACTCTCTGTCTTTGAGAAGAAAGTGAGATCAGCTAGCACCTGACAGCGCCTGTGCAACAGGAAGTAGAGGAGGTCAGGCGAATGTTGGAGTCTGACCCTGTAACAGCACTGAGAATATCCAGACCTGCTGCTTAGGGAGAAGATTTGGGGGTTGGGGGAACGGCGACAAGGTGTGTTCTGTGTCTGTCGCTAATGTGGCTAACAAATAGTGTAAGTGTATGGACTCAGGTTTAATGTGATTGAATCAAAGCAGAAGCTGCTAGAACATTGTTGAATGGTGGTTAACGGACAGAACAGTAATGAAGTGAATTCTACAGGAACAGTGTTTAAAGTTCTTTTCTTTCATGAGTGGATTTTTGCTTTGATCTCACTGTATAATCATCATCATCTTCAGCAGCATCAGCCAGGTCTGAAGAATCTGGCAAGGTTCTTGCTCCTTTTAAACTAGCAATAATTGTTAGCTGTAACACAGCAAAAGTGACGCAGAGTAACATACTGCAACAAACTGTAATACAGTAAAACTCTCTAACTTACAGTAACACAGTATCACACACTGTAACAAACTATAACACAGTTACACACTGTAACCCATTGTAACGCAGTTACACACTGAGACACACTGTAACACTGTAACCCTCTGTAACGCCGGGACACACTGTAACACAGCACCACCCTCTAACACATAGTTACACACTGAGACACACTGAACACACTGTAACACAGTGTAACACACTGTAACCCACTGTTACACAGTTACACACTGAGACACACTGTAACCCACTGTAACACAGTATCACACACTGTAACCAACTGTAACACACTTACACACTGAGACACACTGTAACACTGTAACCCACTGTAACACAGTATCACACACTGTAACCAACTGTAACACATTTACACACTGAGACACACTGTAACACTGTAACCCATTGTAACACAATATCACACAATGTAACCAACTGTAACACAGTTACACACTGAGACACACTGTAACCGACTGTAACACAGTATCACACAATGTAACCAACTGTAACACATTTACACACTGAGACACACTGTAACACTGTAACCCACTATAACACAGGGACACACTGTAACACAGCACCACCCTCTAACACATAGTTACACACTGTCACACACAGTAATACACTGTTACACTGTAACACAGTTACACATTGAGACCCACTGTAACACACTGTAACCCATTGTAACACAGTTACACACTGTAACACTGTAACCCACTGTAACACAGTGACACACTGTAACACAGCACCACCCTCTAACACAGTTACACAATGTAGCACATAGTAATACACTGTTACATGGTAACACAGGGACACACTGTAACAAAGCACCACCATCTAACACATAGTTACACACTGTAACACACAGTAATATACTGTTACACTGTAACACAGTTACACACTGAGACACACTGTAACCTCCTGTAACACAGTGACACACTCTAACACATGATAATACACTTTAACACACAGTAAAAGAAAATTAGCACTGCAGAGATCTGCACAGCTCACTGTTTCATGTTCACATTGAAAACTTGCAGCCAAACATAATGTAGGAAAGTATTCAGTTTGCCTGTTGGTAGAAGTTTAAAGCAAGTGAGCGGAACAGCAGGGTGTAAATCACACAGTGGTCTTCGGGTCGTGTCTCTCACGCTGAGGTCTTGGACTGAGATGAATGAAGTCATTATTAATTACCGTACAAGAGCTCGGACACGGACATAAATAACAACGAGAGGAGGGGGGACCACCATACAGTACGGGAAAGAGAGTGTGTGTGTGTGTGTGTGTGTGCGTGCATGTGTTTTCAGTGTCCACAGCATTACATTATTGGCATTATTAAACAGCTCAGAGAGTAAAAGAGAGAGAGAATAAAGCAATATTTTTATTTTTAGATTGTTCTGAGATCTTCCCCCTTCTCCAGAAAACTTGTGGGATTTTCCACAGATGCAATAGGAGTTTGGGACAGTTCTAGTACACTTTGTATGAAGTGCCACTTGGTCTTGGAGCAGAGCTGAGTCTTTCTTTGCGCACGACTTCTCTGACTTCCTTTAATTGCAGCACTGACATGTCGAACTGCACTTTTGGTTCAGGGGGGTCTATGAGAATGTTACACTGTCCTAACGCCTGCTCTCTCTGCATAAAATGTTGGTCTATGTCCTCCTCAAGGAGGGATCAAGTTTCCCACTGTGCTTCAGTCCCAGCAAGTCATTCGTAAACTTAAAGGTGTTGGAGATAAAAGCATCTTGCTTACGTGCCCTTTCATGTCGCCCCTCTGATGCCACTCGGCCCGGCGTAGAACGCTAGTCTTCTTTCTTTGGATGCACATTAACTGGGCCAGGCCAATGCGTTCCTCTTCTCCTGCCACCTCATCATGAGACTTCAATATTTTCATTCCCTGCCTGATGTTATGAATCTTCACAACTCTCTGATTATTTGCATATGATGATTCGGAGCATTTCTTCACCTCCTCACCAAACCGTTCAGCTGCAATTCTGACAGTGACTATTGTCATAGCTTGCAACTTTTGGTAGGCCTCTGTGGGGTAACTCCGGGCCTGGTCCCTCCTATGTCTCACCAGGTGTGTCACCTGTGCGTTGTATAAGTGCGATGTGGCTGGAATACTTCAGCTGCTGTTCAAGATTATTAATATTATTATTATTTTTATGACTATCGTCATTATTCATTCATTCATTCATTTTCTAAACCATTAAATCCTAATTGGGGTCATGGGGATTTCAGCCAACTCTGGGTGAGGGCAGAGTACACCCTGGACAGCTCGCCTGGCCATCACAGTGCTATTTTTTTACAGTTAATATTTTTTTATTATTATTATTATTATTATTATTTGCATTTTCCTTTATTCAGCACCAGTGACAGGAAGCAGTTGTTGAAAGTTTTTCACCTTCTGCTGGAGAAATAAAAACACTCGGTCAGTAAGGAGGTGAATAAAAGAGGAGACATGTTTGTTGACTTGTTTTTTTTGGGCCATAATTCTGGCTTCTGACGCGCTTCAGCAGGACCTGGGGTTATATTTTAAATACCTTTTTTTCAAAGCCATCGCAGGAGTCCAGGGAGCCGCCTGACGAATTCAGCCTCGGTTACTGGACAAACAAATAACATTCCTGCATCCCCTCAGTCCAGACTGGCGGCCGCGTCCTATTTAAACCCCATCCTGTTTATCGAACGCTGCTCATTTTAATACTGCAATATTCAAACATTTCTTCAGAAGGGAGCGAGAAGAAGGGCACAATTCATTCACACTCCATTCAGGGTCACAGGGGACGCAATGTTTCTGTACCTCACCCCGCCCCACGTCCTGCCAAGTACACGTCATTCGTGTGTGTGTGTGTGTGTGTGTGTGTGTGTGTGTATGAGTGATTATCTGTGTATAGGACTAATTACACACTGAGGTCAGAAGGGGTCAAGTGTCTCACGTGCCAAGAGTTCCATCTAGACAATACTTCTATATTTTTAGGGCACTAAAAGTCTCTCTCTCTCTTTCTCTCTCTCTCCCTCTCTCTCTTGATTTCTCTCTCTCTCTCTTGATTTCTCTCTCTCTCTCTCTCTCTCTCTCTCTCCTGTTCTCTCTCTCTCTCCTGTTCTCTCTTTCTCTCTCGCTCTCATTCTCTCTTGCTCTTATGCTCTCTCTCTTTCTCTTCCTCTCTCTATTTTTGCAGAGTCTTTCATTCGCAAGGGCCCAATGTTGCTCTTGTTCTTTGTAGGGATCCTAGGCCCCTTAGGGGTGTATGTTCCAGTCCCTTATTTTCTCAGGATGAAGAACACAAGCTGTGGCTCTTTATTCTATGTTCAGTCCATAAAATGTGAAATGAGGTGATTTCATTTAAATGGTGTAAATGATTTTGAAATGTTTTACATCACATTACATGTGTGAGCTGTTAGCGAAGGCGTGACTCTGTGACTGGAACTTTTTTGTAACATGTCCTCTAGAGGGAAGATGGAACTGAGAGAACGCATGGTTCAGAATCAGAACCGTGTGCAGTGATTCATCTCCGTTCGAAAGACTCTGTGAGACACACTAATCAGTCCAGTTATCACTCTAATAACGAGTCCCGTCTCCAGCGCTGGCATTTGTGACGAGACCCATTAGGATGTTGACTGAAAAAAGAGAGAATGCCATCACAGCCACGTCTGTAAAACGTGTGAATTCGCAGTGTGGTTAAAGTGCGGTTAAAAGATGAATCTTTTGTTTACGCTACTCTGTTAGTCATCACTGTGTGCACCGTGACAGACACAGAGCTCGGGATCGTTTTAAATGCCATCTGTATCGAATCCCTGCAGTTTGAATAATGATTGCACAAAATGACATTCCATGATATCTTCAGAAGATTTTTTCCCTGAATAAAAACCATTTTAAACCTTTTTTTCATTGTGAGGAGGCGCTCTGTAATGCGCGTCAAATACAGAACAACCATTAAATTATATTACTGTTCTAATCTGGGCCAAGAGTCAGAGGGACATGAATTTAATTCAATCCACAAACACACACACACACACACACACACACACACACACACACACACACACACACACACACAACAAAAAAAAAGG